>JAJOOR010004827.1:0-102568 GCA_036250505.1 Solanum acaule | reverse complement strand
GTCTTTAATTTATGATTTAGATACTTTTGAATGTTATTTTAAGTTTGTTGTTTTATGTTTTGTTTAGATTGTTTATAATTGTGTGTGTTTGATTGGGCTGAATAATGTAGAATTGAATTGAATGGCATTTGCAGGTGGGCAGCAGAAGCTGCAAGCTGCTATTGTAAAAAATATTGCAGAAAAAGCGACGGACAACGTGGTTTTGTCCGTCGCTTTTTTGGGTTTTTAAGAATAAAATTCCAGAAAAGCGACGGACAGTGTCCTTTTATTCGTCGCTTTTCTGGGATTTTCAAAAAATAAATTTCCAGAAAAGCGACGGACTGCGTCACCCTTTAGAAATTAAAAAAAATGAAAATTAAAATAAAGCGACGCAGTCTGTCACTTTTTTAAAAAAAATTCAAAAAAATAAATAGTAAAAAAGTGACTCAGTCCGTCGCTAAAAGAGACGCATTCCGTCACTTTTTTAGCGACGCAGTCCGTCGCTTTTTTAAAAACGACGTTGTCCGTCACTTTTTAGCGACGCAGTCCGTCGCTTTTTGAAAAGCGACGAGCTAAAAAGCGACGGAAGTGACAACATCACTTTTCCGTCGATTTTGACCAAAAAATCGACACAGTCCGTCGCTTTTGGCGGTCGTTTTTTGACAATTTTTTAGTAGTGTTAGTTTTTCGCTTGTAGTCAGCCAGGATGAGGGTTTGCTTGGGGACCATCAATGGTTCTTGAGTGCCGGCCACACCCAGGGTGTAGACTCGGATCGTGACATCAACCATATATGAAGTGAATCAAAACTAAGAGCCCAAACATTTTCAAATCCTTGTTTGTGGTGCTTTGGGGTGGGGTGGAGTTGTAAGCGCTTATGGTGAAAATATAGTGTTTATTTTTTTTTCCATGAATTATGGCATCACAAATCAAATATAAATTTTAGATATATACTATTTTTAAAGAAATTTGGTCAACTTTTATATTTTCCGATAAACTTTAATTATAAGAATTTGATATATTTTTTATTCCATAGATATCCAAATGTTCTATTGTGTGTTCAAACCATAACTCAATAACTAGAAATACGATAATCAATTTACTATATTTATCATGCAGTCCTTTTGGTTTATTAGAATTAATGTTTAGATTAGATCGTCATATATTTAATTTAAGACATTGATTGATAACTATGTATTTTATAGTATTTTATTAATAATTAATTAAAACTATAAGTGAAATATGATTGAAATTATGGTAATCTCCATAATTTTGTGAAAGATGTAACTCATTTCACTTTTTTCCATTTCAGACTTTCTTGTGAAAGGTATGAGTGTTTTCATTTAAATATCTTCCTCTCTTTTTATGAACTATAGAAATACAATAATTTATATATGTACACACACCTATGTTTATAGAGATCTTTCCTCTTAAAATCATCAAAATTAATTAGTTTTTCGTGATTTTTTATCAGGCCAGCAAAATTCATTTGGCAAATGAGTTTATCCATGGGTACAAGCAACAATGTTCAAGGTAAATTCATCAACACTGGCTTTTGAAATTATTGAAGGCTTCATTTTTTATATTATAAAATTCTTATAAGTTATGGAACTAATGTTATGATTTCATTATGTGGTATTGTATTCTAGTTTATTTATTATAAAACCTTGAAAATTATTTAATTATTTTTTTAAAAAAAAATACATATGTCTAGCAAAATTTGGTGAACCATGTGAGATTGCAAGTGGGGAGGTGTTTTGTTACCTTTTTATTTGATGTGGTGGTAGGTAGATTGAGGTACTAAAGAAATCTTTAGGGTCAAAGGACCACATAGGATTATCTGGTGGATTTGGTATGTTTGGAATGTGTATCACTTTTATCATTTCAAAGGTGTTCGATGGTAGTTGGTATGGTAGCTCTTCTATGTTCTAAACACCATTTTTTAAAGTGCTGTTAACTAATCTATTTAGTTTATCACAAGGAAGTGGAGCACTAATAAGAGTTTTTCATGGAGGTGTATTGGGTATACAGGAATCTAGCCAGAAATTGGTGCGTTCTCCATTCCCAACTATCCAAGTAAGACCTTCTTTACACTTCTCCCATCCTAGCATAATTTTATTTTCCTATGGTTTGAGTCATTTCTATGGCTTGTTTTCCTTGCGTAGCTATCTAGGATGGTTTGAGCCCAAATTGTTGCTGAATTTTTGAATATTCTCCAAGACATTTTGGTTAGAAGGGCTATGTTTTTAAGCCTTCTCTTTTGTACTCCTAGTCCTCCCTTATTTATTTTTCTATTGTAACTCTATCCTACTGTATAAGGTATAGCTTCCTTTTTATGTTTGTTGTACCCTAAATAAAATTTCTTTTAATTTGGTCTACCCTTTTAGTGATGGTGCTTGGTAACTTAAGGACTTGCTTCACATAAGTTGAGATGTTATTTAATGAGGATTTGGCTAAAGTGGTTCACCCAACTATGTTCAACCACCTTGTTTTCCAACCTGCGAGCTTTGATTGTAGGTTTATAATGAATTGAAAGTCATGCTTCATAGGTCTCTAGTTAAAGATAGGGTAACCAAGATATTTCCCATGGTTTTTGCTCTTGGGAATTCCCATGGTATTTGTTATTTCTTGGATCTATTTAGGTGTATAATTTTTTGAGAAAAAGGATATTTGATTTGTTTAGGTTTATACTCTGACAACTTAGTAGAATTCCTTCATAGTATTCCTGATAGTCTAACATGTGTGTTGGTCCACTTTCCCCGTGTGTTCAGAGCTTTTTGTACAAGGATGAATTTTTCATCCATCTTATTTCTCAAGTTGGTTTTGATAAAAATCTTGCACCTAAATTATATATTTTTGCTAATATTTTGTTTTTCTTAACAAAAAGATGGTATTAACAACAATCAAGTGATGGAATTGGAGTAAAGAAATTAGCTAGGGACAATCTTTTGGGTGACCAAAAGATATTATGTTTCTCCTTTGATATTTATTTCATTTGCTACTACTTTTACGTGTGGGTATTTTCACCTATAGCCAAGACACTTGGGATAGTTGGCAAAATAGCCACTTTGAAGACTTAATTGGACATTTAGTCACAGGTATTGAAAAATTAGTAGTATAGCCACTATTTATGACATCTTTCACGTGACTACTTCCAACATACAAAATCAACTCTCAAGTTTCAATAAATACACTTTGGTCCCCTCTTCTTCCAACAAATATGAAATATATTTATATTCATTTATTAAAACTATATTTTCAAAAAAAGAAACTCTCCAACAAGAAATCCAAAAAGCTTTATTTTTGTTGCCGATTTTGCTGATTCCGGCAAATTTTCCTGCGATAATATCCTCTTCACAAGTGAAATCATCATCCTACTTATTGCTTTCATTTTTACTCCATTTTATTTAAAATACCAAGCTTCAAAATTATTTTTTCTGTCATTTTAGAAGCTTGAGAAATCATCCATAATCATTTGATAACTCATTAATAGTTACATTTTGGTATTTTAGAAGCATAAAATTACGCTTCTCCATTGTAGGAGCTCGATTTTGAAACTGATCTTATTCAGTCGCGTTTTTGTATCAATCATTGTTCCTTAAAGATTGATAGTGTAATCAAGTATCTTTCAGTAGTCTATGATAGTAGTAGCTGAATTTGTTGTTGGTGATATTATATGGGAGTATGGGAGGAGACTCCCAAAAGCTGGAATTAGAAATATTTTAGTAAGACGACAATGTCCATTGCGTTGCGTCACAATGGTTCATATAACGATATGATTGCAAGCATAATTGAGGTCAGTGAGTTAACCTGCGAGCCAAATGACTTGGTGATTAGCTATCAAATGAATTGCAGGGGAAAAATGCATCTCATATTCATAAAAAATGATAGGAACGTGAGCTTGTACATGTTAGATATTGGTATTGATGGTTCTTAAGCCTATACTGAGGATAAATATCAATTCGAGGCCTCCAATTGAACCAACAAATTCATTTAACGACGACAATGAGTCGATTGGAAATGAGAGCTTGTGTGATCATTTAAAGGAAAGCTTGGGTGATTATTCAAATGAGATCTTGGGTGATTATTCATATACGTGATCATGCAATGGATGTGAAAAATTAGCTAGTAGATGCGGAAGATCCCGAACCTGAATTTTGTGAAGCAATGCAGAGAGTACAGGAATTGGGATCACAATCCAACCATTACTTCTCCGATGAAACAAATTTATACATAAGTCAAACGTTCAGTAGCAAGAATAAGCTACAATTGTTATTTGTCGAAGTGACGATGAAGAACTCTTTTGATTTTGCTACTGTGAAGAGTGGTACTATATACTTAAAGGTGAAATGTGTATCTCACAAATATGTGTGGATGTTGTGGGCGAGGAAATATTAGAATTTGGACATATTTCGTATCTACAAGTACATTGGTGAGCATACTTGCGATATTGAACATGACATCAATAGCCATAAAAATATCTTGGTCAAAGTCATTAATTTTCTATGTGTGAATATGTATCATGATTGTGAAGGTCCAAATGTTAATGAAATTTAGAGGGCTATGTTTAGTTCTTTTCGTTGTAGTCCAAGCTATTGAAAATGTTGGAAGGAAGGTGTGGTTTCCAAGAAAATGGTCTGATGGACATCAGAGAATGTTTTAATGCTTACCGACTTTTTCCTATATGATAGATACTCTTAATGTTGGTTCTAGATATAGTATCATGGTAAACGTGGATAGTCATAGGTTCATGCATTACTTCTTAGCCTTCGGTACTTGCATTAGGGGATTTAGCCACATGAGAAAGGTAATTGTGGTTGATGACACTCATTTACATGGTAAATATGAGGGCGTTCTATTGAGTGCTGTTGCACAAGATATGGAAAATGATGTTTATCCAATCACCTTTTGTGTCATGGACAAAGAGAATGATGCATCTTGAACATTCTTCTTTGAGAAGTTTAAGGAGATTCTGGTGATGAACCAGATTTGTGCTTTATCTCCGATATACACAAGTGCACCGCCAACAATATTATGAAGGTTTACAATCATTCTCACCACGGATTTTGTATAAGGCACCTCAGTAAAAATCTCTAGGTAAATCATCATTATGGATATTTCCTCTACGTATACTACAATGTGACAAAGGCTTATTCTTTGGAGGAGTTTAACAATCATTTTATATAATTCAAGAACAAATGCCTTGAGGTAGCAACTTTCCTTGAGTATGAAGTTAGTTTTGAGAAGTGGAGTACGACACATTTCCCTGGCAATGGGTATGATGTGATGACCATAAATATTGCTGAGTCACTCAATTCTATTTTGATAGATGACAGAGAGTACCTCATCGCTAAGAGGTTTGGAGAATTATTTAGGGAGAAGCATGCATATATCCTCAAATCAAAGGGTAATAAAATGGTGTCGGCTATCAAAAGGGTTGAAAGAAAAAAAAAGATTGAGGGCGACTCCTTTTATATGGAGAACATAACTGGGGATGACAACCAATTTACCGTGTTCAGCGCATGTGTTACTGCCAGCGCAAACCTACTGAAAAAGTCATGTTCTTGTATGGAATATGACTTGATCAAGATATTGTGTTCTCACGGGATGGTCATTTTGCGATCGAAGCATGGCAATGAGTATGGTGTGAGAATCTATGAGTATTCTTTGCCTTTGTATAAAGTTGAAGTATACCGCCTTGCATACTTGGAATCTATTAATGTTGTCTCTCTTGAGTCAGAATGGTGTGTGCCACATGAATTCTTAAACGTAAAGATTCTTCCACCTCTTGTCGATACCAAGCTTGGAAGGAAAAGAAGAAAACGTGTCAAGGGAGTCGGTGAGAATTTCAAGAGCAGGAGAAGGAACAAATGTTCAATTTGCAAGAGACCCGTACACAAGAGAACCACATGTATGAACAACAACAAATCTTCAACAAGCTTGATTGAATTTTTTTTTACGTATTCAACATACTGGAGATCCCCATGCAAATGTTTGTTTTGAACCTCTGGATTAAACTCATTATCTAATATCGATCAATGAAAATATGACATAAATTGTGTACACTCTATATTACAGTTTGATATCGACTTCACTCATTGAGTATTGAAGTGTGTATTATAAATATTTATTAGATTAGTAATGCAATGATTTTAATGCATACATTAGAATGGTTAAAGACCCAATTGTCCTAAAAAGATTATAATTTTTCTACTAAAATTGTGAAGGGTATCTTGCATGCTATTTTTAATGCATCAAATCAAACAATGCATAAGAAATAATCTAAGTATAACTAATCCAAACATAAATAATATAGGAATTATTTGAATATACACTCTACCAAACAACCCTTTAAAGAATTCTCAAAAAATTAGATGTTGAAGAAGAAGCAATTTGTACTTTTGTTACCGTTGTAAAACTTGAATATCTAAACATTTATTGGTTGTCAAAATATATAGACCCTTTATACAATTGATACATCTCTATGTGCGTGGTGTATGTCTGACGAATGAGATATATAGTCCGACATTAGTAAGGTATACTAGGGTTTATATCGAAGTTAAATAATGATCGATACTACACCTACTATAATATAATACTTATATATAGACCATAATTGGTAGAATTTAAAAAAGAGAACAATTAATGTAACACTTCAGAATTTGGAAAAGAAAGAAAAGAAGTTTTTGGGTTGCATGCCTTGTCTACAAGTCCCATATATGAATCGTAGAAGCTTCTATGGGCCGTAGATGGAAACCGTAGGAAGAGGAAAAATGAATTTAAAAAATCAAGTCCAGTACCCTGTTTTATGGTTTACCAGGACGGCCCGTCAAGCCTTATACAAGTCGTAGATAGGTCTCGTAGGAGAGTCCCAGAATTTGTGAAATTTTGAGGGTTAAGTTGGTTTCTATAGTTGGGGTCTACGGATCACAAAAGTTTCTACGGGCCGTAGACTAGTCTTGTCAAAGTTGGTCCAATTTTAAAAAGTTTCTGTACTTTTTACGGTTGATCAATACGCTCGGTAGAAAGTCCTGCGGACCGTTGGTCAAAACCATAGAAGGGCCTGCCAGTTATATTTAAGGGGCTTTGAAGTTTTTTTTCTCTAAGTGATTAATGCCTAACTAGGTAATTTTCGTCCTAATCCTAAGCCCTATATAAATCTTTTAGGTCCTAAAACTACCCATCCTAAATCATTCTCTTAAATTCCCTCCAAAATCACCCCCAAAATCCTCTCAAGAGCTAAAGAAGGAGAAAGCTGGGGTTTGTCTTGAAGAACTCCAATTCACCATAGATTGTGGGCATTGATTTCTAAGGTATGTTAGTATTCACCTCTCTTTCCTCCATAGGATTCCTAAAATCTCTAATTTTACCAGTGAGATTTTCAATCAAAGTTAGGGTTTTATTAAATCTTCATGGGTTCTTTTCAATTATGATTCAATTGATTGTTTTCCATATATTTAAGCATGAATTGAAGTAATTATATAATTTTAAGTTGAATTCACATGAACCCATGCGTGATCCATGATTTTTAGATTCTGATGATATGTTGAAGCCTATGAACTATGAAAGATGAATTTATGAGGATATGCATGTTCTTTTAATGAAATTGATGTAAATAAATTAAGGTTTCTTTGAGATTAAAGCATCGATGTTGTTGTGAAAGGTTTTGCCACCTACTACTACGAACATGATTGTGAAAGGATTTCTCATAAAAAGATTCATAAGGTTGAAAGGTTTTCTCACCTAAGTTGAATCAAGATCAAGGAGCTATTCAAATGAACTTTAGCTTGGATTGATTGCTTAATTGTGTCTTTCCATATCATGATGAAATTAATAAGATTAATGACTATTCCGTGGGATTTTTGCTTAGCGTCGAGAGGGTATTAAGATGGAGACTCTCATGTTAGTAGAGGTCGGGTTTCTAGCTAGTAGAAATCTCTTTATCCCATAACTATGTGCCATCGTATGGTGATTGTCTTAGATAGACATTAGCTAGTGGATCCAATTTAGCTCAAATATATGGTTCTTACCTTGGCAAGTAAGGACACTCTGTTTCGGTGCGCGACATACATTGGATTCCATGTTATAGATCACATGATTTATGTTGGTTACATGGTAAACTTCCCACAATAATGAACTAAGGTTACTTCTAAAGTATCTCACAAGTGATTTAAAGATGTTTAGCTTGCATTGACCATGATTATGATTTATGTTTCATGAACCCTTTTTTCTTCTGATTTACCTTGGTCATTGCCTGTCATGTAAAGTCCTTTTTGCCATGATTTCATAACTCTTATGCATTTCTATCATACTTAGTATATTCCATGTACTAATGCATACTTGTGCCTACATTGTTTCACTAATGTAGGGTCATACACTCCTATCATTCACACTCGTGGATAGTTGGTCTTTGACGTTCATGTATTAGGTGTGTTGTCATGTTCCGAGGAACGAGATACTTTTGTCGCTTTATGTCATTTCAGCTTTCAGACTTATATGTGTTCGTTACGTCCCAATCACTTCTTTAGATGTAATGAATGGCTTATTGAGATTTATGTTAGACTTTTGCTTTTGCCAAACTCCTTTTATGATATAAGACAATTTCTTTGAAATCTTTATTTCTACTATCTTGTATGATATATGCTAAGTGGCTTGTGTAGAGACTCTCGAGGTTCTATACGCCATGTTACGCCTAGAGTTTACTTTGGGTTATGACAATTAATTAATAATAAATTATATTTTTGAAATTTATCCAATTAAACTAGTTTAAACAAGTCATGTGATCATGTAAGGGTCCACACAAATTGGAGGTGGTGATCAAAGATGTACGAGAAAGAATTGTGGTTATACAATCAACATCCTTTGAACAATGTTTGAGAAAAGTATGTTGTGAGGATCTCACTTGTTCAACCATAATTCTTCCTATACATTGTTGATTACCACCCTCAATTTATGTAGATTCTTACATGATCACATGACTTACGGTACAGATGAAGATTCAAGAAAGATTTAGATATATGTTCGAGTTGTGTATGGTTCCAAGACAAGACAGTTGGAAAAGATGAAAAAGTTGAAGAAGATGAAAAAGTCGGAGAAGATGAAAAAATGGTTTGGAGAAGAAAGGTCGAAAGTTCTTTTTCAGAAAAATTGTCTCGAATTTGTTATAATAATAATCATTTAACTGTGTGTATCAGGATTATAATAAACTTTTGTAAACTTATATATTTACCCCAAGTTTTTAAAATAATAAATAGGTCTATGAACCCACAATCCAATATACCCCAACCTCAAGTTTTAAAAATGTTAAAGAGATCCATGACCCTACAAACCCACCCCACTTATTCCTTTTTTAAAACTCTAACCCTACAAAATAAATTAAAAAGAAATGTAATAGCTATTGCTAAAATTAAATTTTGAACGTGGGTACATATCATAATAATCTCAATACACCTGTATAGTAGATAAGAAAGCTCATCTTGGTGGATTTTTCCAAAGATATCCTCCAATTTATTGAACCAACAGATTCGTACAAATCTACCTTTATCTTGATATATTTTCATTAATAAAGATTTAAGTAGTAAGATTTAATTAGTTAAACCGCCCAATTCTAAATATGTTTCATTTTAATAAACTAGACTTATATACTTCGGACCAATATAAGAATCAAGGCTAAATGGAATTTATACCGAAAAAGAAGAGGACCGCCAATCCGCATCTGTTTTTGGTACACCTAAAGAGTTACCAATTATATATCTAGTAAATGGAAAATATACTCTTCTGATTAATTTCAACTATAGACCAAACACTTGTCTCACTATATAGAATCAGGGTCGGTTCAATGCTTACAAATATAAGCCATATATGCTTTGGTCCTCAGTTTTGGGGAGGGTGTAACACCCTGTTGTTTGAAAGGGCTAAAATTAGAAAGAACCATTTTTGGAAAGAATGAAAATTTGAAATTTGGCAAGTTATGTTGAGTATGAGTTTTGGGTCAACTTCAAACGACCATAACTCCTAGTACATGATGAGTTAGGTTGGCTACAAGATATCGAATGAAAGGTCTTGGAATTAGCTTTCCAACGCCACCAAGTTTGCTAGTTTTCAAGTTCGTATGAGGGAGATATGCCTATTTGGAGTCGGGTTGTCTGAATGAGGAAACTTACCCAGTTTTTAGAGGGGTATTTTGGTCTTTTCTTTATCTAATTAATTAAATCCTTTTTTAGTAAATTATTTGGTGTCTTTCACGCTAGAGTTTTTAGAGAAAAAACTCAAGAGGAGAAAAGTCAAGTAATCTTGGAAATTTCTGGCGGAATCGAAGACCTTTAGCCCACGGTTGATCCCTAAAGAGGTATGTGAGACTTTCATAGCGTTGGGTTTGTTAACCCACACGCCAATCATGTTTAGTTCAGCGAAATTCATTCTAGAAAGTTGAAAGTTGATGATTTTGAATTGTGTTCTTGAATATTGGCTTTCGTTCTTGAGTTAAGTTGGAATTGTTGAGTTCTTGAGGAAATCGTGTCGATTTTAGAATCGCTTAAGAATAGATTCTTGTGTACTTATAGTAGGTATCTGAATCTAAAGAGAATTTGAGAAAAATAATCGAATTTAGGTGAATTAAGGTTAGAAAACGAAGAAGGAAAAAGTCGGGTGAATCTGGCAACTCAGTCCGTGTCGCGGACCTGCTTCCCTATTTCACAGAATTTTTCTCCGCGTCGTGGAGCGGTCACGGACCCTTCTACCTCAAAATTTATTTCGCAACCAAATATAAAAATGCATCCCCATGTCACAGACTTTTTTCCAGATAGCAATTTCTTGATAGTTTCTCATGTTTAACTATCTAAAAACACTCCTAAACATCATGAGATCTTTCCTATCACAAATCACAATCCTTGAATCCATAAATTCAAATTCAAGGAAAGTAAAGAGCCAAGTCTAGAGAGTTCTTTGAGTCCTTTCAAAAGTCTTTTGCAAATACTTTAAAGTTGTTTTAAGACTTGAGTTTTGAGTTAAGTAAGAATAACAAATGAAGTTCATTTCTTCAAAAAGAGTATATGGGAACTAAGTATTCCCAAAGAGTAAATGTTTTCACAATTAAACAAGAGAGGAAACACCGATTTCCAAGAGAGCCTTTGAGCTAGTTTTTGAGTATTATCTCAAACCACAGAAAGTGTTTTTGGTTTTAAACATATAAGCTGAGTATTTTTGGAGTAGTATTGAGCACCGATGTGGGGACGAGTTCATAACAACACAATGTCTCCATAAACCATGTAGCCAATGTGGGTAGAAAGGGTCATACTTTTTAGATGATTCCTTAATGCTTTTTAGCATAGACTAGTGGATCCACTTAGTTGAGGCATTCTATATCCCGTCAAGTTATAGGACAGTTCTGGCAGTGTGGGCGAGATGTTGTATCATCACATAACTCATAGTGATGGTTGTCGGTTAGTGAATCTCCCAGATAGAGTTTATTTTTGTATTCTTATATACAACTGAGTTATTATGGTATTTTCCAATACTTTAAGATGTTATCTATTGTTTTAAATGCTTTATATAAACTGCACCTTTACTATTGTTTATTTTTGCATAGAGTTGAGTATCCATAAGTTGAGTAAAACTGAGGTAAGTGTTTATTTCAAAATTTAGTTCAAGCTTATGTCATGTTTAGATTTCCCCCTCACATGCTCGTACTTTCAGATACATGAAATAAGGATCAACATCTAGTGCCTCGTTGATCCGGTTGAGCATCTCAGAGTCAGTTGGTGAGCCTCCTTGCTTTCCGGAGGATTCCCTTTTATGGCTTTGTTAGTGGGTTTTTAGGATGATCAAGGGTCTTGTCTAGACATACCTCTTAGTTATTAGAGGCTTCATAGACAGTTAGACGTTATTAGTTCACTAGTCTTATTCATTTCCATTGTTTTGATTATAAGACTTGAGTTGCCTTTATGGCCACTCAAATGTTTTTCCTTTATGCATTCTAAGTTTTAATTATTAATCTATTTCTTGAGTGGTTTTAAATGTTGAGTAAAGTCTTTTGCTGGGTAGTAAGCAAGGCTAAGGGTTCGCTTGGGGCCATCAATGGTTCTCGAGTGCCAGTCTCTCCCAAGGTGTAGGCTAGAGGAGTGACAAACTTGGTATCATAGCCAGGTTTCAAGAGTCTTAGGGAGTCTATTAAGTCATGTCTGGAAAGTCCTAATTATCGGTGTGAAGTGCGCCACATGCATAATTAGGAGGCTGCAACATTGAGTAACTATCTCACTTTTTTTATATTCATGTCGTGCGATAGAGTTAATCTCTGTAAAGTTTCCTTCTAACTCGTGCTTGCGTGTGTCTTTTAGATCATGCTTCAACGAAGAGCTGTCTGAGGTCGTCCTACTAGGAGAAATGTCGAGGAACAAGGGGTACCTAATGCACCTGAAGTGCAACCCCAAAGAGAGGTCACCAATGCTGAGTTCCGGGAAGCTATCAGGATGTTAAGTCAAGCTGTGACCAATCAAGTTGGACAGAGAGAGCACCGACAGGAAGTGGCTGATACTTCAAGGATCCTCAAGTTCCTAATGATGAATCCGAGATTCAGACTCATTTGGGCTTTGTTTTGATAAATTTAGTGTCCTCAAATGTTTAATTTATGCTATGAACTAATTTGTAAACCTTGATTTTTAGGTATGTGGATTGCTGGGTAAAGCAAGGACACTAACAGGTAAAAAGTAACAAAACAAGCTAAAGAAGGGAATAAAGGCAAGCCTGATGATCGCCAAGAGCACTCGGCGAATCGCCGAGTTGCCCCTAGCCCACCTAATTTTATAGTATATTATGCCTGAAATGAGTGAAATTTGGGCGAATTGTATTATATATCGGCGAATCACCGAATCAATCAGCGAAGCTAGATTGTTTTGCCGAACGCACTGAACGAGACAAAGATGAAATTTAATTGGTGAGCCAAAGGACAAAATGGCGGATCACGAAAGTGATCGGCAATCGTGATGTAGAGCGCCTAAAGTTACAGCGCATGATGGATGAAAATATGAAGAATGAAGGCGATGGACAAGGACGATTGGCGAAGTCCGACTTTCCTCACCAATCAACCCCAAAAAGCCACATCTCAGATCAATATAAATTGATTTTTTGGAAGAGAGAGAAGGCATCTAGTCTTTGTGGAACAAAACAGACAGAACAAAAACACTATTCTTGCTGATTTTAAGCGATTTTGATGAAAGATTTCAATTGGGTGTTGTAATAGACAAAGATTTTATTCATCTTAGAACTTCAAAAATCAATACCCAGCTATGGAACATGTATTAGGTATTGAATTTTCTTCTTTTATGATGATTAGCTAAAACCCCAATCTTGGGGGTTTGACAATGTCAATTACTGAATTTGGCTTAATGGGTTTTAGTAATTATCAATTTTAGTGCTAGTTCGAAGCGGGTCTTACTTATTGCTGTGGTTTAATTGCTCTGTTGTATGTCTATTTTAGTATGAAGTAGTGTTTTATGCTTGCTTGAGAAAGAAAGGTAAAATTAAGGTGATAAGTTGGCACTTGTAGTTATTGGGACATGGTGGATTCAGCTCGAGAGAGTGAATCCCAAGACTCATTCTATGTATCCAGCTTGAGAGAGTGGATGTAGTGAGGTTATGGGTTGGTCTCCATGTTTAGCACATTGAGGTTCGAGAGAAAAGTATCTCATTTAAGGTTCATCTTAACCACGAATAGTTAGCACTTTTGGTTATCAATTAACACCCATTGAGTTGAGTTTAGCAATTGCTTGGTCAGTCCCCCAAGTATCTTTCTCTTATTTGATTACTCCTAATTAATTATTGTGGTTGCTTTCTGATCTAAAATCCCTTACCCTGACATTGATGTCACCCTTCTAATTTTATTAAAAGTTTTTGATAATTTATATTCCTTCAGCTGTGGAAATCACTAGTCTAACTTCATACTTGAATTGAAAATAGAACTACTCCCTGGGTGATCGACCCCAACTCTCTTGTTGAGTTTATACAACTTAACGATCGTCTACACCTAGTATCGGATGAGGTGTAGTTGACACGTTAATCAAAATGGTGCCGCTGCCGGGGAGTGGTGTTGTTTACAATTCTCTTATCGAAGTTTAATTTGTGATTTTGTTGGCAGTAGGTGAATCAATTTAATTTGTTTTGTGTTTGGGTTGGTTGTGTTGAACAAAAGAGGAAATGAGTGAGGCAAGGATCAACGGTAGCCAAGTAGGCCACCAAGGCGATATTGACGATCTTAATAGTGTAAATAACCCAATCCAATTGGGTAGAATTGGTGCAATCTGTCTACCGTCAACCGAAGGGAATACTATATTTCAGGTTACTAGCACAACTCTCCATCTCCTCCAAATGAAGGGACTTTACAGAGGGTTCGCCCACGAAGACCGCATGAGCATATTCAGAATTTTATGGATGTTTGTGGTCCGTTTTCATTCAAGAACATATCACAAGAATCAGTCCATCTCATGTTGTTCCCATTATCTTTGATGGGTGAAGCTAGCAAATGGCTAGCTGAGTTATCGATGAATTCCATCACATCTTGGGATGAGCTTACAACGGTGTTCAATGCGAGTTTCTTTCTCCCGTCGAGAATGATGAAACTCAGAGACAACATTCAAGGTTTCAAGTGAATGGAAGGTGAACCAATCCACGAAACGTGGCTGAGGTTGAAGAAGCTACTACTTCAATGCCCGACTCATGGACTTACAAACAATGTGCTGCTACAATACTTCTATCGAAGTCTTGACTCGGTAAATAAATGAGTAGCAGATCAATTGGTTCGAGGTGGAACAATGTTGCAATCGTTTAAGGTGGCTTCATTTCTTCTTGATGACATGACTCAAATAAATCAAGCATGGTACACTCAAGAAGATCAAGTTTCGTATTTTGCTTTAGGATGACTCAAGAACAACTTGATAAAGAAAGAGAAAGGGATGAGAACATCAACAAGATGTTATCCCAAATGGAGCTGCTACAAAAGCAAGTGTTAGAAAATGTGGACAAACCTAAAGAAGCAGGGGGAGTGTTTAGAGTTGAGGAGGGTTCTTCTTCGAGCTACTTAAAGCCGGGGGGAGAATCAACGTTGGAACTTTCACAGACTTGAGGGAGGTTTCTACCCAAGCTACTTGAAGTAGGAACTCTCACAAAGAAGAATAACAGAGATGATATTATAAAAAATGGGCCGAACAAAGTGACCATTGGAAAAGAGAAGATGATCATGAAGAGGACCACACACAATCGAGTGATATCCCAAAAAGGTAGTGCAAGTAATCTACGAGTGGATGATTTGTTGTCTCACATCCTTGACAAAGTTGAGGGTTTGGATGACTTGCTAAAAGGGATGAAAGCCAATTTCTTGTCATTAAACAATAGAGTGAACGATCATGCTGATGTAATCAAGAAACTTGAAGGTCAGTTGAGTCAACTTTCAGCACAATTGGAACCAAAAGTAATGGGGAAAGGCGAAGCCGTACACATAACAACTTTGATGGAGGATGGTGACAAAAATCTGGCTGTGGTTACTCGAAGTGGAAAGGTAGTGGTAGGTGATATGAAGGGTAATAGTGAAGCACAAGCTCATGAAGAAGGAAAAGGTATTGAGGAAGAAGAGATTCCCATCCAATAATGACTTGCCAAGGAGTTACAAAAAGATGCAGGAAAAAGCACCTCAATCCCAAAATTGGTGCAACCTCTCCCCAAAATAACCCCTCCATTTCCCCAACGTCTCAAGAAGAAAAATGAGGATGAGAAGTTCTTATCCGTGTTCAAGACATTATCCATTAATCTCTCATTAGTGGAAGCATTGTTGGAGATGCCGGGTTATGCCAAGTTCATGAAGGAGTTAGTGAAAAAGAAAAGAAGCTTGGACTTCGAAACAATTGAAGTCTCTCATAGTTGTAGTGCAATTATGACTAATGAGATGATTAAAAAAAAGAAGATCTGGGAGCATTTACCATTCCTTGCACTATCGGTATGCTCTAATATGCCAAAGCCCTATTTTATTTTGGGGTAAGTATAAATCTAATGCCATTCGCAATCTATATAAAACTTGTGTTGGGTGAACCGAAATCTACAACAATGAGGCTTTTAATGGACCGGTCGATCAAGCATCCTGTGGGGATGCTCTATGATATTTTGGTAAAGGTTGACCGATTCATCTTTTCGGCTGATTTTGTCATCCTTGATTGCCAGATTGATGCTGAAATTCCCATTATTTTGGGAAGGCTATTTTTAGCAATCGGGAGAGTGTTAGTAGACGTTGAAAGCGGTGAATAGAAGTTCTGAGTGAACGAATATGAAGTCATCTTTAACATTTTTAAGTCAATGAATCACCAAAGCGATATTCATGTGGTATCGACAATCAATGTAATTGATGAAGCAGTTGCTAGTGTGAGCCACTTGTTGTGTATGAGTGAGCCACTTGAGGTTGTGCTTTTAGACCGAAGTCCAAGGTTACGATTGTAAAACTCCAGAAAATAGTATACTAAACTAGAGCTAAATGTAAGGGTTAGAATTGTAAAATGACTCCCCGTAGCGTAGTAGACCTTCTAGGGTTGTAATAAGGGCTACAAGAGTCCAGGCCAAAGTGCAAGTGCTAAGACAAATGGGCAAAGCCAAAACCAAAGGCCAAGGATGCCCCAACCTTGGCCAACACTGCCCCAACTTCACGGCCACCACCACGGCCAGTGGTCTTGATCACGGCTCGTGGGAGGCTTCATGGAGTTGCCTTGGCCATTGAGGGTGGCAAGCAAGTGTCCTAGCCACTCCCTCAAGGTTCATGAGAGGGACCACGGCCAGTGGTCTCCACCATGGCTCGTGGAGCCCTTCGTGAAGTTGCCTTGGGCATGTGAGCTTAAGGCACAAGTGGCCTAGCCACTGCCTCAAGGTCCACGAGAGGGACCATGACCATTGGTCTTGACCACGACTCGTGGAGCCCATCGTGAGAATGCCTTGGGCTTGTGAGCTTAAGGCACCAAGTGACTAACCACAACTTCAAGTCCATGAGTGGGACCATGGCTCGTGGGGAGCCTCGTGGCACCTGGGCAGGGTCATTTAAGTAAAAGTTAAATGGGTCTTTTCCTTTTTAAATCCTATTAAAGTGAGGTTATTTTGGGTAAGTTTAAGGTAACTATATAAGTTGTTTTAAAGTCAAATTGACCAAAACTAAGTCATTTTTCGATAACACCCAAATCAAATCAAAAAGTTCATCTTCTACACAATATTTCTCTCTCTAAAACTCAAGGAAGATAAAGAGTAAAAGTGGAGCTAGGGCTTGAATAATCAAAGCTATTTCACTCAATTTATTTGAAGAATCATTACTAAGGTATGGTAGTCTTTCATCCTTGGATAGTTTCCATCGAAGGAGTTCCTCCAAATTGAATTTCAAAACTAGTGATTTACCCCAAAGTTAGGGTTTGACTTCAATCTTGTAGGTTCTTTCCCAAAATGTTTTAATGGTTGATTTATGATGGATTATGATTGAATTGATGATTTATTATTGATTTATGATGAATTCTCCCAAGAACCCATGAAATCCCTAATTTCCCAAATTTGGATCTTATGGTATGAATTGTTGATTCTAGAAGGATTGATATGAGATTATGCTTATTATAGTTGGGTTACTTGAATCATGCTATCATTCATGTCTATTTTAGTAATTGTGGATATGTTGATGGCTTGTGGCCTTGAAAGGCAAGATATGTGAATTATGCATGATTATGAGGGCTATGTAAGGGCCATAAGAACACTTTGAGAGTAAAGTGAATATGATCATGATCTAGTTGTTGTTGTGTTGCGTTGTTATCCTCATGAACACATTTATGTATGAATATGATATGATGTGAAAGGTTTGTCACATATGATGATTCTAAGGTTGGAAAATTAGTCTCACCTAATGAATCTAGGAGCTATAGTATGATTATGTTGGAGGGATTGTCAAGACATTCTTCCATGATTATGAACTTAAGTAAAGACTTAATATGTAAATTGTGGGAATCAAAGCTTAGCACCAAGCGGATATTGATATGAGATGGGAGCTCTTCCGTTAGTTGAGGTTGGGGTTTCCTAATAGCAATCTCTTGGGATGGAAGCTCTTTTGTTAGTTGAGGTTGGGTTTCTAGTAGTAATCCCATTTTCCCATAACTATGTGCCCACATAGGTCTACAGCTAGTTGATCCACCTAAGCTAAGAGTATGGTTCTACCTTAGGCAAGTAGGACACCCCTTTTCGGTGTGGGGTAGACACCAGATTCCATGTTAGCTCACATGGTCTATGTCAGTTAAGGCTTATTCCCTAAATATGTTGATATGGACAAGAAAATAACTTATATACCATAGTTACTCAATAAGATTTACTTAGTATGGGTAGGAGTATGGGATCTTACTTATGCATTGCTCAAGTAGACTTTGAGAGTACTTATGATATGTTGCTATTATAATATGATTGACTATGCATGACAATATAGTTTATGACTTATGATTTCCAATGTATGCATGATGAGTTCAAACTTGGTAAACTACATGGTTTTCAACCAAAATGTCCATTTTAGCATATTTTCAATGATTTCTTGCATGACTATCATACTTGGTGCATTTTTGTACAAACCCATATTTCTTCTACATTTTTCTATAAGTGTAGGTCCCGGTTCTTGAGGTGATATCCTTCTTGGTCAAAGCTTGGACTGACTATTCTCCTTGCTTATTGGTGAGTCCTCATGGTTCGGGGACAAATGATGATTTTCTAGTTTCTTTTCTTGTACTTTCATTTGAGAACTATGTTGTTAAGGGCTGTGACCCTATTTGAGACTTCGATTGTAATAGATGGCATTCTGAGACAAGTCTAAACTTCCGCTTTGCTTTTATGAAATTTTTTTAAGACATGAAATG
The DNA here is from genome assembly GCA_036250505.1 of Solanum acaule. Taxonomy (NCBI): domain Eukaryota; kingdom Viridiplantae; phylum Streptophyta; class Magnoliopsida; order Solanales; family Solanaceae; genus Solanum; species Solanum acaule. The sequence continues at coordinate 83,695 of JAJOOR010004827.1, read as the reverse complement.
TGTTTTTACTCTCTATTGTTATTTACTTGTGTTATGATATGATAAGTGGCTTACATGGCACCTTTCGGGGTCTTATGTGCCATGTTACGTCTACGGGGTACCCTGGGGTCGTGACAACGATGAGGTAGTGGCAGCCCTTTCGGGATTAGGGGAATTTTCAAAGAATCCATAAAAGTTGGATATTGATCTAAAAAATTGAGAAAATCCTCCCGCCAAGCCATCAACGGAGGAACCACCAAAGCTTGAGTTGAAAATTCTCCCCGCTCATCTTCGATATGCATTCTTGGTGGCAAATAACACCTTACCCGTAATCATTGCCGCTGACTTGCTTGAATGGCAAGTAAAGTTGCTTCTTGAAGTGTTGAAAAGATACATCAAAGCTATTGGGTGGACTATCACTGACATTGTAGGCATTCCACTTGGTATTTGTACTCATAAAATTCAACTTGATAGTGAGTATAAAACGAGTGTCGAACATCAATGGAGATTGAAACCACCGATGCAAGAGGTGGTGAAAAGGAGATCATAAAGTGGTTGGATGCAGGTGTGATTTACCCTATTCCGGATAGCAAGTGGGTGAGTCCGGTACAATGTGTACCGAAAAAGAGAGGCATCACGGTAATCCCAAATGAAAAGGGGGAGCTTGTTTCTATGATACCGGTAACCGGATGGCGAGTATGCATGGACTACCGGAAGTTAAATTCTTGGACCGAAAATGATCACTTTCCCATGCCTTTTATGGATCAAATGCTCGATGGGCTTTCAGGGAGAGGATGTTATTGCTTTTTGGATGGGTATTCTGGATATAATGAAATCTCTATTACTCCAGAGGACCAAGAGAAAATCACTTTCACTTGTGCATATGGAACTTTTGCTTTCAAAAGGATGCCATTCGGGTTGTGTAGTGCACCAGCAACATTTTAATGTTGCATGTTATTTATTTTCGTTGATATGGTAGAAGATTCGATGGAAGTCTTTATGGATGACTTCTCAATTGTGGGCAATACTTTTGAAGCATGCTTGGCACATTTGGGGCAGGTCCTTCAAAGATATGTGGAGACAAATTTGGTCCTAAATTGGGAAAAATGTCACTTCATGGTTAGGAAAGGTATAGTTCTTGGTCACAAAGTTTCACAAAAAGGGCTGGAAGTTTATAAGGCAAAGATTGAGGTAATTGAGAAGATACCACCACCAATATCAGTAAAAGGTATTCGAAGTTTCTTGGAGCATGCTGGTGTTTACCGGAGGTTTATCAAAGACTTTTCAAAAATTGCACACCCCTTGTGCAAACTTTTGGAGAAGGAGGTGAAATTCAATTTTGATGATGCATATATGGTATCCTTTAAGTGCTTGAAAGAAAAATTGATCTCTACCCCCGTTATAATTAGTCTTGATTTGTCGGCACCCTTCGAAGTGACGTGTGATACAAGTGGTATGACATTAGGTGTCGTGTTGATGCAAAAATGCAACAAGCTATTCCATCCCATTTAATATACAAGTAACACCCTGAATGGTGCTCAACATAACTACACGGTTATGGAGCAAGAATTACTTGCGGTGGTATATGCATTTGAGAAATTTTAAGCATACTTGATAGGCACCAAAGTGGATGTTCACACTGATCACGCATCTCTACGTTATATGATGACAAAGAAATATGCCAAGCCAAGATTGATAGGGTGGGTGCTATTGTTGCAAGAATTTGACTTTGAAGTCAAAGATAGAAGAGGTTGTGATAATTAGGTGGCTGACCATCTATCCATGTTAGAGGGAAAGGATAATGACGAGCTAGAGGTACACATAAATGACTCATTTCCCGATGAACAAGTATTCACTGTCACTCTATAACAAACTCCTTGGTATGCTGGTTTTTCTAACCATGTAGTGTGTGGATTGATGCTGGAGGAACTGAACTTCTATCAACAAAAGCGATTCTTGTTCGATGTCAAGAAATACTTTTGGGATGAGCCGTACATATTCAGAGAGTTTGCAGACCATAATATTAGGCGATGTGTATTTGAATAGGAATTCAATGATATTCTCTATGCTTGCCATGCTTCACCGGTTGGTGGTCATCTTAGTGGAGTGTGTATAGCCGCTAAAATTCTTCAAAGCGGTTACTGCTGGACATCCCTCTACAAAGATGCTCATGAATTTGTTAAGAAATGTATACAATGTCAAAAACAAGGTGGGGTGTCCAGAAGGCATGAGCTGCCACTAAAGCCTATTCTGGAAGTTGAGTTGTTTAATGTTTGGGGAATAGATTTCATGGGTCCATTTGTGAGTTCGTTTGGTAATAAGTACATTTTGGTGGCTGTAGATTATGTTTCTAAATGGGTGGAAGTTGTGGCACTACCAAACAATGAAGGGAAAAGTGTCGTCCAGTTCTTAAAGCACTACATCTTTGCTAGGTTTGGCACCCCTCGAGCTATTATTAGTGATGGTGGTTCATATTTTCACAATAGTCATTTTGCATCTGCATTGAGCAAATACGGGGTGCGACATAAAGTAGCAATGCCATATCATCCTCAAACGAGTGGCCAAGTGGAGGTTTCAAATCGGGAGATCAAGAGTATCTCGGCTAAGACTGTAAATGCAAATAGGACTGATTGGTCTCGAAAGCTAGATGATGCTCTGTGGGCTTATCACACTACCTACAATACACCAATTGGTATGTCTCAATATCAGCTAGTGTTTGGGAAATCTTATCATTTACCGGTTGAACTAGAACACAAAGCATTATGGGCATTAAAGGCTTTAAATCTGGACTGGATCAAGTCTTCAAAAGGGAGAGTAAATCAACTAAATGAATTGGACGAATTCAGGTTTAGGGCATATGAAAGTTTAACCCTTTACGGGGAAAAGATGAAGAAGTGGCACAATTCTAAAATCCTTAGGAGGGAGTTCCAAGTTGGAAATTGGGTGTTGCTATACAATTTTCGACTGAGACTCTTTCCAGGAAAGCTTAAATCAAAATGGTCAGGACCATTTAGAGTAACATGAGTGTTCACAAATGGAGCCATTGAAGTCGAAGGTAAAGATGGTCCTGCCTTCAAGTTGAATAGGCAACGCTTGAAGTTGTATTTTGGAAAATGCCATGAAATTTCAGTGATTGAAGTAGTGTACTTGGAAGATGTTTGAAAGCATTTCCACGTCATTCCACAAAGTTAAATAAGGTGCTTCTTGGGAAGCAACCCAAGTATTAGTTGCTTTGAATAATGTGTGCTGAATGTGCAGGTGTGGGTGATTCTGTGAGGCCAAGACTCCTTCTGCGATCCGCCGAGTAGGTTCGGCGATCATGAAGTACATCGCCTTTCTAGCATCAACAATGGGCTGAGACACTGGAATATTAGGCGAAATACATACACCGCTCGACGATGCGCCAACATGATTGGGCGAGCCCGACTTTCTCCGCCCTTTTGCACCATCCCTAATAGGTTGGAGTCTTGGATCTTTCGGCGAGGTTTCATATCCATTAAGTGATGCACCGATGCTACTCCGCGGACTTGCCCTTGTCCTCCATCTTACCCCAAAATGGAGTGGTTACATGCTGGATAATTCGGCGAGATTCATGCAACTTGGCGGTTCGCTGAGTGATTCGACGATGGTTGCAGTCTTTACCAAATGGCCGCCTAGTGAAGATCCCTTTTCACCCTACTCTGTTTGTTTGAGTGCCAACATTTATCTTATTTTTGTTTTTGTTTATTCTCTGCTAACATTGAGGACAATGTTGAATGTTTTTTGTGGGGGTGGTAGGAGTTTGTTGTTCTATCGAAATTATTATCAAAAATTTTCAAGTATCAGAGTGTGATCATTACCAATGACCTGAAAAGTGTTCTTAATTGATCGAAATGAGTGTGCGGATACGATGAGGAAAATGAAGTCACATAGACAATATGTGAACTTTTAGAATATCATTGTGACTAGCCGGTTGTCGAATGAGTCTCTTCTGATGAACATTGCACACTAGCTAGAAAGTGTGGAGTCTTGTTTGATATGGGTACCAATGCCTTGTGTGATAAGATTAGTTCAAACATTGTGTGTGATGACACCTAGAATTTGCCCGCTGGTCCGGTTGATTGAGTGATGCAAGTACTTGAAATGATCTTAGGCAACAATTTTGAAGAGTGAAAACAATTTGACAATATACCTCTTTTGTTGCCAACCTTGTGAGATGTGTGAACCTTGATTGAACCCTCTTGAGTCTAACCCTTTTCTTGGAAGTAACTTGAACACTTGTGATTCCTCTTTTTCCATTCACCCATAACTTTCATGAAGTGTGGTTTGTTTGAATAGTCAACTTAGGCCAAAAGCCAAAGTTCGAGGTGTGGTGAAAAGAGAAGGAAAGTCAAAAAGTGTGAAAAATCCCCCTTTGAATAACCATTTTGAAAAAAATGCAACCCCTCCATGTAAAAAAATGGAGAAAAGAAGAAAGCAAAAAAAAAAGAATGAAAAAGTTGTCAAATAAAGTAGTGGAAGTTGTAAAAGAAATGGGGTATCCGGTAGTTCAGATGAAATTGAATAATAGGGTGGATTATGAGCATGATTAAAATGTTAAAGAAAAGGAGGAAAGTGATGCTTGAACCACACTTCATGAAGGTAGAAGCCACTAAGCCTAAATGACCATACCTTGATACTCAGTCCCGTTACAAATTGTGAAAAGACCTTTGTGATCTTAAGTGAGCTGAAACAAATGTTGATTGGAAAATAAGGGCAAACCTATGGGTGAAGTCCTGTATGTGTACATCTTTATGAGTGTGAGAGTTGTATGTTATTCTGAACCTTTAAATTGTTGAAGAATTTTCTGTGAATATTGAATCATCCTTGTTGTAAGGGCATTTGAGTACCTTTGTTGAGCTTGAACTTGCATTTGAAGCAAATATCATGAACTTGAGCATCTTTGATAATAATGAGTGACAATTTGAATCTTTGAGTGCACATCTGATCATTGTGTAAGTAAGTTGAACCTTGTTGTGCACATTCATGTTGAGTCTTATGCAGCACTGTTTGAGACATCCTTTTTGAACTGCTGGTCTTGAGTTTTACTTGAGGACAAGAAACAGTTTAAGTTGGGGTGTTGATGAATTCGAGATTTGGAATCATTTAGGGATTTGTTTTGATAAATTTAATGTCCTCAAATGTTTAATTTATGCTATGAACTGATGTGTGAACCTTGATTTTTAGGTATGTGGATTGAGGAGCAAAGCAAGGACACTAACATGCAAAAAGGAACAAAACAAGCTAAAGAAGGGAAGAAAGGCAAGCTTGATGATCGCCAAGAGCACTCGGCGAAACGCTGAGTTGCCCCTAGCCTGCCAAATTTTACAGTATATTGTGCCTGGAACAAGAGAAATTTGGGCGAATTATATTCCATATCGGTGAATTGCCGAATTGATCAGTGAGGCAAGATTGTACCGCCGAACGCACTGAACGAGACAAAGATGAAATTCAATTGGCGAGCCAAAGGACTAAAGAGAGGATCGCTGAAGTGATTGGCGATCCCGATGTAGACCGCCTAAAGTTACACTTCATGATGGATGAAAATGTGAAGAATGAAGGCGATGAACAAGGACGATCGGTGAGTCGCCGACCGGTCGGCGAAGCCTGACTTTCCTCACCGATCAACCCCATAAATTACATCTCAGATCAGTATAAATTGAGTTTTTGGAAGAGAGAGAAGGCATCCAGTCATTGTGGAACGAAACAGAGAGAAATAAACACTATTCTTGCTATTTTAAGCTATTTTGATGAGAGTTTTCAATTGGGTGCTGTAATAGACAAAGATTATTTTCATCTTAGAACTTCAAAAATCAATACCCATCTATGGAACATGTATTAGGTTCTTTTATGAAGATTAGCTAAAACTCCAATCTTGGGGGTTTGACAATGTGATTAATTGCAGAATGTGGGTTGATGGCTGTTAGTCATTATCAATTTTAGTGCTAATTCGAAGTTGGTCTTGCTTATTTCTGTGGTTTAATTGCTCTGTTTTATGTTTATTTCAGTATGACTTAGTGTTTTATGCTTGCTTGATAAAGAAATGTAAAACTAAGGTTATAAGTTGGCACTCGTAGTTATTGAGTCAAGGTGGATTCAACTCGAGAGAGTGAATCCCAAGACTAATTCTATGTATCCATATCGAGAAAGTTGATGTAGTGAGGTTGTGGGCGTTTCTCCATGTTTAGCACATTGAGGTTCGAGAGAACTCAATCTAAACGAGGTAGTTGTTCGAGAGAAAAGTATCTCATTTAAAGTTCATCTTACCCACGTAGAGTTACCACTTTTGGTTATCAATTGAGTTGAGTTTAGCAATTGGTTGGTCAATCCCCCAAGTATCTTTCTCTTAATTGATTATTCATAATTAATTCTTGTGGTTGCTTTCTGATCTAAAACCCTTTACTTTGACATTGATGTCACCCTTCTAATTTTATTAAAAGTTTTCGATAATTTCTAATGCTTCAACTGCGAAAATCACTAGTCTAACTTCATACTTGAACACAAAGTAGAACTACTCCCTGGGGGATCGACCCCAACTCTCTTGTTGGGTTTATACTACTCAAAGATCGTCTACACCTAGTATCGGATGAGGTGCAGTTGATACGTTAATTAATCCTCCGAACTTCATAAGTTCAAGTGTCACGTAGGATCCTGAGAGCTTTGTAGAGGAACTGCAGAAAGTGTTTGAGGTTATACACGTTGTCGATGCTGAGCGAGTGGAACTAGCTGCCTATCAACTGAAGAGTGTTGCTAGGACTTTGTTTGACCAGTAAGAAGAGTAGGGCTAAGGAAACACCAATTTTGAGTTTGGGCTGTGTTCGAGAGTGCTTTCTTGGGGAGTTTCTTTCCCAGTGAAATGAGAGAAGACAAGGTACGAGAATTCCTTACCCTTAAGTAGGAACCTATGAGTGTTCATGAGTACAATTTGAAGTTCACCCAACTTTCCCGATATACTCCGGAGATGGTTTTTGATATGTAGAGCAGGATAAGCCTATTTGTTGTTGGGTTGTCTCGTCTGTCAAGTAAGGAGGGCAAGGCTACTATGCTAATAAGGGACATGGACATAGCGAGACTTATGGTTTATGTGCAGCAGGTTGAGGAAGAGAAGTTGACGGATAGAGAAGAATTCAAAAACAAGAAAGCTAAGACAGGGAATGAGTCCGGGCAAAAAAGGAGTAATGTGAATCGGTCTTCCTTTCAACATAAGCAAAAGGGACCTGCTCTATCATCTGCTAATGAACCTACACCAAGGAACAAAGGTGAGTATAAAAGTCGGAATTCAAAGAATTTCAGAGCTAGACCTGCTCAATCTCAGGGTAGTATGGCACAAGGAGGTAATTTGGATCCTACATGTTCTAACTGTGGTAGGAACCACCCAGGTGCGTGTCGCGATGGCTCTACTGGTTGTTTTAAGTGTGGTAGAGAGGGTCACTTCATGAAAGAGTGTCCTAAGAACAGGCAAGGTAATGGGAATAGGGGAAATAGAGCCCAATCTTCTTCAGTTGCTCCATGGGCTGCACCTAGAGGAGCTACTTCAGGAACTGGCGGAGGAGCAAACCGCCTATATGCCATCACCAGTCACCAAGAGCAAGAGAATTCTCTAGATGTTGTCACTGGTATGATCGAAGTCTTTACTTTCAATGTTTATGCTTTGTTAGATCAAGGAGCGAGTCTATCTTTTGTGACTCCTTATGTTACGATGAATTTTGATGTTCTTCCTGAGAAAATCTGTGAGCCCTTTAGTGTTTCTACACCTATTGGTGAGTCTATTCTAGCTGAGAGAGTCTATCGTGATTGTACTCCGTCAATGACAAGAGCACCATGGCTAATTTATTTGAGTTCGACATGGTAGAATTTGATGTTATTCTGAGTATGGACTGGCTTCATGCCTGTTATGCCTCCATTGATTGTAGCACTCGAGTCGTCAAGTTCTAGTTTCCTAATGAGCTAGTCTTTGAGTGGAGGAGTGGTTCAGCATTGCCTAAGGGTCATTTTATTTCGTACATTAAGGAGAGAAAGTTAGTTTCCAAGGATTGTGTCTATCACTTAGTCCCAGTTAATGACTCTAGTGTTGAGACACCTCATATTGAGTTAGTTCCTATTGTGGTGAGTTTCTTGAGGTACCTCCTAGTGAGTTAGTTCCTGTTGTGAGTGAGTTTCCAATTGAACCTTCTCGAACTCTTTCTTTTTAAGAACCAAAAAGATTTGTGCCAAAATAACAGATGCCAAGAAGAACAAAAGTCCTTGGACACGTAATGGATCTTGAAGTACTATTTCGTTACCAAAAGTGAACTTTAGGTAAGTAAGTAGTCCCTTATTAAATTCAGAAAACATTCATATCTGGCACTTGAGGAGGTCAATCTTAAGTGTTGGAAGCTACTGCTAAGGGACTCCCCCTCATCTAGAAAGGATAGGCAATTGAGAGAGAATAGGGCGATAGCGACAGACACAGGAACTGAAATAGATTTAAAGATTACTTCCGTAGAGGAGAGGGGAAGGCTGCTTAGATAGGGCCCCGTAGTCCTTCCTGAGAGAGAAATAGACTTCGGTATAGATGTTCTTTCCGATATCGTCTAATATCTATTCCTCCATATAAAATGGCACCAACAGAGTTGAAAGATCTCCTTGAGAAGAGTTTTATTCGACCAGGTGTCTCACCTTGTGGAGCTCCGGTCTCATTTGTGAGGAAGAAGGATGGTTCTCTTAGAATGTGTATAAATTACTGTCAGTTGAACAAGGTCACTATCATGAATAAGTATCCTCTTCCAAGAATTGATGATATCTTCGATCAACTTTAGGAGGACACTTGTTTCTCTAAAATATACCTCAGATCTAGCTACTGATACGTCCAAACCTACACTTCAATTAAGAAGTATAAACGGTCGAATTCAATTTATAGAACTCAACATGAGTTGAGGTCGATCCCATAGAGAATTTCTTTGCATAAATGATTTCACTGTCGCATTTACCCAAATATTGTTATTATTTCCTAGAGAAAGCAATTACAGAATGTAAAATGGGTTTAGTTGTAAAGTTATAATAACCAAGATTGTTAAACAAGATATGGATTAACAATTAACAGAGTGTTGATTTTAAAGGTGTTTTGATAATTAAATGAAACTAGGATTGTGCTCCCCATAACGTTGCATCTACTGTTCTACTGTAAATGAGTTTCAGGCAATTTATCTTTGCAAAATACAAGCGAGTCAGATATATCTAACACTTATCAGTCTAATTAGATAGCTTTCACTCAAGTCCTCTCGGTCCTAGATTGTTAACAAGTTTTACGCTCGCTTATAATAGTGTTAAAGTTCTCTTCTTTGGAACTCGAACTTTGACAGTGATTTCGCTACAGTTTACTAGCGCATTCCTAGACTAAGACTATGGCATTGAAGAAGCAAGCTCACCAGTGCTTCCTCTCGAACAGAGCTCCTCGCAGAAATTCCAGATCATTGAAGAGGAATTTTTTTTTCATCAGTTAATTCAGCTTTTTCCTAACTATAACTTTTCTCTCAAACAAATGACAGAGACAGACTAACTCTAATACGTGCACTCATTAGAATACATGAATAACGAAAATTGAATTAAGCTTTGCAAATATAAATCGCCTTCTGCTCGTCTTACGAAATTACACTTAGATTTCCGGCATAGATCCCGCAATCCCAGTTTTGCTATTTAGCACTCATAATTTCAAGTAAACACAAAGAAATATGTAATGAAAACATGATGAGAAAGTACTTAAGAAAATATCCAAAATCGATAAGCACTTGATAATTCAAAACCGAAAATTCAACTTCGAAACTTGATTCAAAGTTAATTCTTCAAAACCAAGCTAAGAATAATTCAAACATTGTCGCTTGTTCCAGATATGACGAGATAAAAAATAAAGACCTAATTAATTCAAATTGAATGTCTAAAATGAGTCCTATCGAAGTAGGACTGAATTGTCGAGCAACTTCACGGGCAACATGACGGACCATCAAAGGCTTCACGGTCCGTGAAGCCTGCCGTGATCTATACTTGGCCCAAACAAAATGTGAGTCTTCAAAGACAGTACACTGGATCCACTTCATGATCACCACCACAGACCGTGATGTGGACCACGGCCTGTGAGGCCTTTCGTGGTCTTCACTTGGTTGACATTACACTTCATCTTCTCAAGACCTAAACACTATATCCACTCCATGATCACAAACACAGACCGTTGTGAGGACCACGGTCCGTGGTCTTTACTTGGTCGACCAAAAATGCAATTATTCCATGCCTTCTCACTAGTCATAATTCATGAGCCATATCACGATTAGTCGTGATCTTCACGACCCGTCAGAGTGTCCGTGATCATCACTTGGTTCAAATTCACTTTCACTCTGCATTTTCTTCTTATGTTTCTTCTTTCATGTCCAACTGTTTTACCTGTACAAACACTACCAAACACATCATATCCACATAAATAAACTCGATTCTAGTATTAATCTTCAGTTTTCAAGCATCAAATGTGCCAAGATTTCGCGTCACATCAACCCCTCAACTTAGAACCATTACTTGTCCTCAAGTGATGAGAAAATAATACAGTTAGCATAAACAATCAAAACCTTTTTGAAACTATACATCAACTATCTCAAACACAATTTGTATCCAAAACCATCATTCTAACATGCAAGGATCAATATATGACATCTCATTACTCATAGCCGACCATGCTTATGCATGTGTACTATCAACTAATACAATCTAACTATCAAATGCAATCACTGTGTCCTCACACCAAAGAAGTCCCTCAATCATGATAATTGGGATTAAGTTCTACGCTCACACTCTCAAAGAACTTCTAACACTAACATCTAAACACCATAGGCTTGCCCTTTCTTTCTACGCTCTATCTTTCATACAATCGGAATAAGATCAGTGTAGGACTTTATTAGCTTGTAACATAGGCTCAGGCTAAGGAATGGATTTTTGGGTTTGTCAGTGACTAATACCTTGGTTCTCCAAAGTTTCGTTCACACACAACTCTTTTTGAGCGATTTCCTCTTTTTCTTCATTTCAGTACATCCCATCCGCCATTATTTTCTTTTTCTTTTTCTTTTCTTTTCTTGTTTTTTTTATTATTAGTTTTTTATTTTCAAATTCTGTGCTTTCAGCTAATCGAGTGAACCTTCTTTTTCACTTTTACTTTCTGCTCGGGTTGTAATCACCCTCAACTTAGGCTGTTGGCCTGAGTTGTGACATCGTATCTTCGGAGACCCAAGGATATGATATTTAGTGGGTAAGAAAAAAAAATTGGTTTTCAAGCTCAAATCGGGTTCAAGTGATATGCTTATTATTTGGTTGTTTTATTTTTGGATTTTCAATGGCTTATCAAAAATGGCCTACTGATCCTTTTCTATCCAGTTATTCTCAGATTTAAGCTAGACTACTCGGGCAAGTTCTAGTTTCTACTCCTAGCGTTAAACTTCATGCAAAACTAACACATGCATGACACATGACTACATTTTCCTATTTAATAGTTCACCAATTTATTTTCCAGACTAGCAATGTTCAACCTATAAGTACCTAAGATGTCATCTAAAGAGCCTAACAATCAAATTTCAGATCAAGGTCATCAATTGAACCATACAAGCTTCTGCACAACCCAACACACAAAAACTAAACACTTGCATCAAAACCCAAACACAATTAAACTTTATTAGACACAACACAGAGTCAACCTCCATTCATTCTACAACTAAAATGACAGGTTGCTCACCACCCCCTTCCCAAAAAAAAAGACTTTTCCCTTAAAGTCAATAAAGAAAAACAATATAGGGATGTGAGGAGGGGTCATACCTATGACGCACTAGGTGCCGGTAGCCGGATCAGTATCGAAACCCTTATCAATGGGTACACTCTCAGAAACCAACTCTGGAACATGCTGGCTACCACTAACCAGGACAGGTACTCCGTTACCAGAAGCGCCACATAACACCACATCTCGTTGTTGTTGCGCAAGTGCTTCATCTTCCCTTGCCTTTTCTTTTTGATACCTTACGAGCTTTCGTGTGTTGTATTATTTATTTTTTGGATAGGTCAGCCGGTAGCTCCTCATCAGACTCTCCAACTTTGTGGTTTCTCTTACCGGATTTTCTTTTAGGGAGTTCCCCTTAGAAGTCGTCAAGAGATTGAGTGGTAGGCGGCTCAGTAAGCAAGTTCATCAAGGACTCTGGCATAAACGGAGTGGGTACCTCTATCGGCTTCTCAGCTAGTTTAACAACTTGATCTCGCATCTCGGACATCTGCGTCTTGAACTCGTCAGTACTAATTGAACCTGAAGCCTGCAATTGATCTTGGACATGGACCTCCAAGCCATCCATCCCGTATTTTAAGACAACCAGCTCCTTCTGCATCTCATTTGTTATTCTCCTCTCCGCCGCTAACACATCGCGCTCTATGAGCTGGAGCATCCGACGTACAATTTGGTCGACTAAGTTCCTGGTTTGTCGCTGATATGTAACCAATTTCTCAAGGAATAGAGTAGGAATAGTGACAAAAATACCTAGAGCCTGCAAGGTTGAATTTGGTTGCAGTTGTGCCTCGGTAGATGGCTGTGATGATTCCCCCTGCTCTGGCCCTTTATCTGCATGTGAAATGTCGAGTGGTACATGAGGAACCAGTGCCAATGAACCCACCGCTCCAGTTTTCGCACCAAAGAGATGGTTAGTGACATTTTTTATTTTGGATGCCTGGGTGATCTTGAATGCCTCACTCTACCTGTCTACTAGACTATTTGGGGGGCTGTTTTCTTGCCGACACAATTTCCCTATCAGACAGGGAAATGGAAGTTCGGGTCTCTCATTTAGTGCCCTATCCCGCATTTCTGTAGCTATGATCCGACCCAAATTTATTGGGTACCTAGCCATGAGGCAAGCTACAAAAGATGCCAGTGATGGAGAGAGGGTGTTATCATTAGCTGTAGACCGCAACTGTGCATAGACAACATCCCACCAGATCTTGGCTGGAAACGATAGGGAAACTTTAGTAATGTGTGCTGGCGATCCTGTAACCCAAGTTGCATTCTCACCCTTTGAAGCAATTTGACTTGCATTGCAGCGCATGACCCGCTCTCGAGAACTTTGAACCTCTATCTCAGTTTTACTGGTCACACCATGATGTTTTCCCTAAAAAAAGCCCACTGAAGCTGGCATTGTGTATTCTGGACCATGCAACATCCTGTTGATAGTAGACTCGGAGATATCCATGGATTTTCCCTGAACCATAATTGAGTCAAGTGGTCCCCAGGTGCCTGCAATGTCTTTCTGCCCCGGTTTAGTAGTCTCAGTCTTTGCAGCAAAGTTCATCGAAGTGGCTGTATGTGAAGCATGAAACTCTCAGGTCAAATGGTTAGAAAATTATCCAGTTGGGTTGTTCATCCATTCAAACTGGTGTAGCTGAAATATCCCTTAAATATCAGGGAATGATTTGATATCTGCTAACACCACTCTAGTCTCAAGTATGATTGGTTAATTCTTAAGGGCACCCAACTTGTTCACAATTCCATTCTTGAAGAAGTTTTTGAACCTATTCACCGTCCACACAGAACGGAAACAGTTAATCAACTGGTATCTCGCCGTGAAATCGAATTCATGGAGGTGAACATATCGGACCATTGTATCATCAGTGGTAATATCCTCCTCCATTTATACAAAATCTTCCTCTTCCTGTGCTCTAGTTTCAGCTTCGGTTCCTACTGCATGTGGAGGTGTAGTTATATTTTTCTTAGAGCCTCTAGAAGACTCTGCATTACCTCTTGAACCATTATCAAACTTGCTACCCGATTCCTTACCGCTACTGGAACTACTACCTTCCTCTTCAGACTGGGACAGAGTGTTCTGGAGAATGGCCCTCGCTGTATGGGCTATAGTAGTTCGAGGTGGGTGATCTTCAATGATGGTATTTATCTGAACCTCAGGACTACTAGACTCTGTAGCGTTACCACCTTTTGATTAAGAAGAAGTAGGTGGGGAATGTGGGGCTGCGGACTTTCTTCGGGGAGCCATAGTGCCTTAGAAATACAAAAACCAATTAGTACGCAAATTAGTAAAATAACACACTATCAGGTACTCAGACTTCCCTTGTGTAATTACAACCTGACGCCTTGCCTTATGCATGTCATCACCCAATCTATTATTGTGAAGGGCCATGGAAATGAAATAAAGAAACATAAATAAAAGTACTGATTTTTTTTATACGGGAGCCAAGACGGGTCGTGGTTGGTACGACAATCTGTGAAGACTCTCGTGAATAGGAGTTAGTGACTTGAATTGGTGAATCACTGTACTGGAATGGATCACGGATGTCTTCACGGTCCATGATGACCATCTTGACCCTCATCAGTGTGACCCCTATTTGGCAAGTGTGGTTCACGAGGGGTTTCACAATCCGTGGTTGGCCCCATGGTCTGTGATACCCATCTTGGACTTACACTTCACCATTTTCCAACAACTTTTTCTCCCAAATTCAACCTATACCCAATTTCAACCATATGCCTTACAAAATCACACTATTACAAGATCTTTTAGCCCATGAGTCCAACAAATCTACCAACATCAAACAATCGCCATTCAAACAAGAACAATGTATACCTCCTATAAACATAACCACATACACACGAGTGTAATCCCTCAATTTCAACAATTTTATTGGAAAATTCCACTTAAGGATACTTTTCGCTTACCCATCGAACTCAAGAACACACTAGTATCATCATTCAACACTAATTACTCAAAAATCCATCATATCCATACGTCAACAACTAGTTCTACACAATTTCAACAAACCCACATACAAAAATTACCAATTTAAACAAACCCAGAACAATTTGGTATCAACAATGCGAGTTCATCACATAATCATGGTAAATTTGAACAATTTAAGTACTTCTAACTTGAATATTGATGAGATCAAACTTATAACAAGTTAAAGGAAGAACTTACTTCGAATTTGATCACAACTTTCACCCTAAAAGAGAGAACTATGCTTGTTGCTTGAATTTCTTGATACTAGAACTAGGGTTTCGAATCGATTGTGAATTTAGGAAGTTTAAGAGATTAGAACCATTTTTATGCCTTTAGGAACCGTTATGGAGGAAGAAAATAGGAAGAGAAAGCCAACCCTTGGCCCTTAAAGAGGTACATATACGATTAATTTAATTTCCCTTTAGTGTGGGTTGGGTCGGGATCCAGTAGTGTTGGGCTGTTGATGACGGACCGTGAAGTTTCCCATGAAAGACACCATGGTCAGTAGAGGGGTTCCTGAATATTACTTGACAAGGTAAACCTTACCTGAGGATCACGAGAGGCTAGACGGTTAGTACAAGGTCTAACAGACCGTGAACCAATTTCCAGTAGCTTCCATATTAGGTAGGTGCTTGAGACGGGGGGTAAAGTTGCCCGTGAAAGGTACCACGACTCGTGGGACTGCCCGTGAAGGGCTTCCTGCACCCAGTTCTGCTTTTCTTTGTTTTAGGCCTTCCTACACACATCAACACCCATTGACTCTATAAAAACAAAGAAAAATAAGAAAAAGTAAACTACCTATTATAATTACAATCTTGGGTTGCTTCCCCAGCAGCGCAAAATTTAACGTCGCTCCACTATTTTCACTTTTTCTGGAACACCCAAGTATGCCTTGATTCGCTGACCATTGGATTTGAACCTTTCACCCTTTTCATTCTCAAGCTCAATCTCACCCGACTGGAATATCTGTGTTACCTTAAACGGCCTAGACATTTGGATCTCAATTTCTAAGGAAACAGACGAAGTCTGGAGTTGAAAAGTAACACCGAGTCACAAAGAGTGAAGGTTCAATATGCTTATCGTGATACAACTTCATCCTTTCTTTGTATAGTGCATACCTCTCATATGCTCTCAAGCGGAACTCATCCTTCTCATTGATCTGATCCAGTCTCAGTTTTTCAGTTTCACTCCAACTAAGGTTCAGCTTCTTTAAAGCCCATAGTGCCTTATGCTCAAGCTTAACCGGCAAATGACATGCCTTTCCAAATGCCAATTGATATGGAGACATACCAATAGGCATCTTGAAAGTTGTCCGATATGCCCATAGATCATCATCTAGCTTTCTTTCCCAATCTGTCCTGTTGGCAATCACTGTTTTTGCCAAAATAGCCTTTATTTACCTATTTGATACTCCACTTGGCAACTGGTCTGCGGGTGATAAGGTGTTGCCACCTTGTGCAGTTTAACCCCATATTTAGCCAGAACAGCACTGAATACCTTAAAAAGGGAATGACCATCACTGATGATAGCTCTGGGTGTGCCAAACATTGAGAAGATATTCTTCTTCAGAAACCCAGCAACACTTTGCTATCTTTCTTAGGCAGAGCAACTGCCTCAACCCATTTGGACACATAGTCCACTGCCACAAGTATATATTTTTTCCCGTAGGAGCTCACAAATGGGCCCATGAAATCAACTCCCCACACATCAAATAGCTCCACCTCTAGAATGGGTGTCATTTGTAGTTCGTGACAACGAGAGATGACTCCTTGCCGCTGGCATACATCCCAACTCTTCACTATATCCATTGCATCCTGATGAATTGTACGCCAGTAGTACCCACTCTAAAATACCTTGTGGGCTGTCCGAGCACCTCCATGATGGATACCCACTGGAGATGAGTGACAAGCCTCTAAAATATGTAGCATCTTAGCCTCAGGGATGCATCACCTATTGATATTATTAGCACACAACCTGTAGAAATAGGGTTCATCCCAAAAATATTTACCCACATCATGTAGGAACCTCTTTCTTTGCTGAAATGTCATCCCCTCTGGCATCAAGTCACTAACAAGAAAGTAAGCAAAGTCAGCAAACCAAGGAATAAGATCAAGAGTTGCAGCTAATACCTGCTCATCTGGGAACGAGTCATTGATTTCTAGTTCAAGTTCCTCTTTCTTTTCAGCATCCAACCTAGATGGGTAATTAGCTACCTGGTTTTCATAACCTCTCATATCCTTGACCTCAAAGTCAAATCCTGAAGAAGCGATACCTATCTGATCAATCTTGGCTTTGAATCTTTCTTCTTCATGAGATTTCTCAGAGCTGCATGATCCATGTGGACTATCACCCTAGTACCCAACAAGTATGCCCTGAATTTCTCAAAGTCATATACCATAACTAGTAGTTCCTGTTCAGTACTATGTAGTTTCGCTGTGCTCCATTTAGTGACTTGCTAGCATATTAGATCGGATGGAACATCTTGTTGCACTTCTTCCCCAACACAACTCCTAAGGCAGTACCACTAGCATCGCACATTACCTCAAATGGTTCAGCCCAATTGCCCAATGATCACTGGGGCAAAAATCAGCTTCTCCTTCAGGCATTCAAAAGCTTTTAGGCATGCCTCATCAAAGGCAAATTTCTCCTCATTCTCCAAAAGCTTGCACAAGGGATGTGTAATTTTTGAGATGTTTTTGATGAATCACCTATAAAATCCGGCATGTCCTAAAAAAGCTTCGAATACCTCTCATAGAGATAGGTGGAGGTAAATTTTCAATCACCTCAATTTTGGCTTTGTCTACCTCTAATGCCTTTAGGGGCACCTTGTGACCAAGGACTATACTTTCCTTGACCATGAAATGGCACTTCTCTTAGTTTAGCACTAGATTGGGCCTCCTCGCATCTCAGTAAAGACTTGCTAATATTGAACAAATAGTAATCAAAAGTATCACCTACTACTGAAACGTCGTCCATGAATACCTTTAGAGTGTCCTCTTCCATGTCCGAGAAGATGAACATCATACACCTCTGGAAATTTGCTGGTGCATTACATAGTACAAATGGAATGCGTTTGAAAGCAAAGGTGCCATAAGGACATGTAAAAGTGGTATTTTCCTGATCTTCAGGTGTAATTGATATATGGTTGTATGCTAAAGTATTCATATAAGAAATAGTACCACCCTTTTCTAGCCAACCTGTCATGCATCTAGTCCATGAATGACATTGGGAAGTGGTCCTTCAAGGTCCAGTTGTTCAGCTTTTTGTAGTCCATGCAAACTCGCCATCCAGAGACTAGGGATCAATTCATTCTTCGGATTGGCCACTACTATCATACCACCCTTTTTGGACACACATTGCACTGGGCTAACCAAATGATTGTCAGAAATGGGGTATATAACCCCAACATCTAACCACTTTATGATCTCCTTTTTAACCACCTCTTGTATTGGTGGATTTAACCTCCTCTGGTGTTCTATGCTTGGGCGGTAGTACTTTTCAAGTTTCATCTTATGAGTTCAGAAACCCAGGGGTATCCCAATGATGTCATCAATGGTCCACCCAATTCCCCGGTTATACCTTATCATCACTTTAATCACAACTTGTACCTATTCATCATTCAAATCTACAGCCAACATCACATGCAAAGTATTGTTAGTACCAAAAATACATACCTCACGTGACTAGGTAATTGTTTCAACTCCAGCATAGGCGGCTCCTCAAGGGATGGTTTTGCTAGAGGACTTGGCTTGGTTTTCATATCTAGGTCTAGTTTGTTTGGAGCATAACAATGTGCTCCTATGCCTTGTAGAGCATTCACAGTCTCCACATAATCAGTCTGAAAATCCACTTCAAAGTTCATAAACACGGCTGCTAATGTTTCGACAGCCAGCCTTTCCTCAATAGTTGCTCTCATCTCTCCTTCGTCAATGGCCTCTATTGCAGACACCACATTCATGTCTTGCGACTGCTTCATTGACCTGCAAATTTAAACTTTACCTCTTCCTTGTTGAGTTTGAATTTCAGTTCTCCACTCTCAAAATCAACCAATATTTGTCCTGTGGATAGAAATGGTCTTCCCAAAATTATGGAAACCATAAAATCCACATCACAATCCAAAATCACAAAGTTTGCCTGAAAGATGAAAGTGTCCACCTTTACAAGCACATCACATAAGATCCCCATAGGTCACTTCACCAATCTATCAGCCATGATCAACCTCATTGTTGTGGGTTTTGGAACTCCTAAGCCCAGTTTCTTGTAGATGGCCAGCGGCATCAGATTTATACTAGCACCTAAGTCACACAAGGCATTTGCAAACTCAAATGATCTGATGGTTCACGGTATGGTGAATACATCCGGATCCTCCTTCTTCTGTACTAGAGATCTAGTAGAAATAACACTACAGTGATGAACATTGTCAGTTAAATAAAAACTTACAGCTATT
Source organism: Solanum acaule (assembly GCA_036250505.1). Taxonomy (NCBI): domain Eukaryota; kingdom Viridiplantae; phylum Streptophyta; class Magnoliopsida; order Solanales; family Solanaceae; genus Solanum; species Solanum acaule. The sequence continues at coordinate 64,480 of JAJOOR010004827.1, read as the reverse complement.
TTCTTTGTGACCAAGTCCTTCATGAACTTAGCATATCTTGACATCTGCTTTAGGGATTCCACCAGTGAGATGTTCACTGATAGCTGTCTTAGCATGGTTATGAACTTAGCAAATTTCCTATCTTCAGCTTTCTTTTTAAGCCTCTGAGGGAATAAAAAAAGGTCATCTTGGTATCTGTTGTAAAGGCATAGTTTCCTCAACCCCTTTTTTCTTTGGTCTTGCTGGTTTTTCTATTCGTTGGGCATCTTCCACGTCATTTACCTGTTCAGATTCAGTCTCAGCTCTTCTAGTTCGCTCCAATCCCTGTTCAAACTCAGTACCTACAGAAATTGGTTCATTAAGAATCTTACCACTCCTGGTGTCAATAGCCATGCAACGCCCGTCCTTCTTGGGTTTCTGAATAGTTTCACTTGGTAGTGACCCATTCTTCATCTGGTTCGGTGATGCTGAAAGTTGCCCCAACTGTTGCTCTATATGTTTGATGGAGGTAGTGTGAGAGTCTACTAGTTGACTCATACTGGAAAAGTCACCTTTCATCTCCTTCACCCCTGCATCAGTTGACTCAACCTTTTGTAGAACCTTAGCCAACATATCTTCCAACTGGGGGCACATACACACAACTGCGATTATTCATATCACCATCTCTATTCTGCCCATTTCCCTGCTCTCTATTTGCTGGCCTGTCATACTGTCCTTTCTTAGAATAGTTTCGACCTGCATTTCCAGAATTATAACCTTGGTTTCTCGAGTTATAATTCCGGAAACCTCCTTGGTTGCCTAAGTATTTAGCTTCCTCATTTAGATCGATATCCTGATCTTCATACCTGTTTGGGGTCCCTACAGTATTCACCTTCTCAGAACCCGCTATGATATGCTTTGTAAGCAAATCCATCATCTTGATCCGTTTCTTCCTCTCTTCTCCTTTGTTCAGCTGATAGCCAAAAGGTGACTCCCATATCTTTCACTTTAGCCTCCTTGTTGTGTCATTCTTTATTATTTTTTGCTATTTCATCCATTAGCTGCATGATTTCAGCAAAAGGCTTCCTTATGAATGATCCACCACAAACTGCATTAACAACTTGCTTAGTAACATAATTAAGTGATATATAAAAGGCCTGTTTCAAATGTCGCTCAGTGAGACCATGGTTTGAACGCTTTTTTAGCTTTTGGCTGAATCTCCACAAAGTATCATGCATTGCCTCCCCTAGTAGTTGCTTGTGTGCACTTATTTCATCTTTCATTTGCAACTCTTTCGATTCAGGATAGAATAATTCCAAGAAATATTCCTTCAATTCATTCTAGGTTCTGACGAGTCATCCGGAATCTCATTGAGCCAATTTGTAGCCTCCCTAGTGAGAGAGAATGAAAATAGCCTCAACCTCATGGTTGTCTGACTTACCCCAGGAATTTCCTGTGATTTGCATATAGCCACGAAGTTCATTAGATGTTGATTTACATCATCACCGACTGCACCTCTGAACATACCTTTCAAATTCAGCAACTTAATCATTGTGTTGCTGATAGTAAATTTTACACTTGGAGGTAGTACATGTAATACTATTGCTCTGGTGGCTCCAGCTCCGTCCAAATCTAAGGCATCCTCTTCGAATATTATGTGAGCTGGATGATGTGCTGGACCCTTTGGAGCTAGTGTTGGCGGTGGGGAGGAACTATTTCATCTACTCCTGGATGTTCATCCACCACCCTAGGTGGGTTGTTCACTATATTTTGTTGAGGACCTCTTGCAGCGGTCTGAGCTTCAAGTCCCAATCGTTGCCTTTGTACCTCAAGTTTGTGTGCATTCACCATTTTGTGGAGGTTCTTTCGATGTTCCGGGTTGTAAGGAATTAATGGATCTCCCTTACTTTTAGTATTTGGCATACACATTCAAACTCACCTGTAATAGACACAGACAAAGAACAAGACGTAAATTTAGGAAATATAACTACGTTTTGAATAAAAGTTAGTATAAAACATCTGAATTGAAATTCCCCTGAAGCGGCGCCAAAATTAGATACGTCCAAACTTACACTTCAATTAGGAAGTATAAACAGTAGAAGTCAATTATAGATCTCAACGTGAGTTGGGGTCGATCCCACAGAGAATTTCTTTGTAGAAATGATTTCATTGTCACGTTTACCCTGGTTATTATTTCCTAGAGAAAACAATTACAGAATGTAGAATGGGTTTAGTTGTAAATTTATAATAACCAAGATTGTTAAACAAGATCCAGATTAACAATTAATAGAGTGTTGATTTTTAAGTTGTTTTGATAATTAAATGAAACTAGGATTGTGTTCCCCATAACTGTAACAGCCTGTATTATGCATATTCTATTCATGTGATACTTGGCATAGCCTTATAGGATAGGTGAGGGACCATGTTTCTTATATGATTAGTGTTGGTTTAAACTAGCTGGGAAGGTGATGTAATACCTTGCACATTTCAGCATATGCACTGCAAGTTAACTCCGATGAAAGTATTTAAACTCGAGACAGTAAGGTGGTAATTGAGCTTAAAGTTGAAAGTTAAGTGCTAAGTTAAAGAAAAAGGGATTAACATTTAGAAAGTGGAATAAAATAGTGAGCTGCTTGCTTGGCTTAATTAAGCTGCTAGGTGCATCACCTACTTGAGCTATATGGATCTAGTTAAAAAGGCCAAGGTTTATGGATCAGATTTGGGCCTATGCTAATGGACTCACTTGACGCCCAAACTAAGTTAAATAAAATGAAAATGAAATTTAAAACCCAACAGCCAAATTTACAAGGCCCAATGTAAGTTAAGCCCAATTAAGGAAAAGGGCAAGTAGGTGAATCCCTAATGAGTGCACAAATTGGACTCATTTAGGGCTATATTTTGAGAGAATTAGTGTCCTCAAATACATATTTTATCTCAGTCTCTGATGAAAATCCTTAAGTTCAGGTATTTGGAGTTTGAGAGAAAACATGGACACTACTTAGCAAAAAGGAACAAAGGCAGCTGAAAGAACGAAGAAATGAAGATTTGAGAATCGCCGAACCAATTCAGCTAGTCATTAAAAGGTCTTATTCTCGCCTTTTGTTCTAGTGTGCTGAGCCCTGAAAGAAAGGATCAAATCGGCGGTGAAAAGAAGCAGTCGGCGTATCGCCGAGCAGTTCCACGAAGCAGTACTATGTCGCCCAATGATCCAAAACACGACGGTGCTAAAGGATAAAGTAAGATGGCGATGAAACCTACCAAAGGGCGGTTCGCTGAGTTGATCGGCGATGTCGACTAATGACGCCGTCCACTGCAGCACAGATTTTTGAAAATTATAAATACTCGTAGAGAGTTGTAGATTCACATCAGATTTTTAATATAGAAATTTTTAACATAGAATTTTGAGTTCTAACTTTGGAGAGTGTTTTGAAAAACTTGAAGATTCAAAGGGTTTCAACTCCAAGAATTTGGACTTGGGTCTTGTGAATTCTTCACTCTCTGCTTGTTCTGAGACTTAAATCTTCATACCATTTGAATGCAAGCTCATATTGGTATAAATTTCTATCTTTCTTACATGTCTAGCTAAAACCCCAATTCTTGGGGTGTGATTTTTTGAATATGGGTTAGAATATATGTTGGGTCTTGTTTGTTGATGGTTTATTTGATGTGTAAATGTGATTTCGTTTAGTAGTTGTGGTGGAACTTAATGAAATTGTAGTTGCAAATACGATTTCACCTTTGTGTTTTCGATTTTGCTCGAGAGAGTGGTCGTAAAACTAAGACTACTAAATTGATGGTCGGTGGGATTGGGTCGACATGAGGTTCAGCTCGAGAGAGTGAACCCTAGTCCTTCTCCCACACACTCAGCTTGAGAGAGTGAGTGGGCTAAGGTGGAGGTTGTTCTTCATGCGGCAACTCGTTGTTCGAGAGAAACCGAGTTGATTCGGGGTAAGTTCCTCGAGAGAGAATTTACCCCCACTATAGTCTAGCCTAGTCACAAATATTCAACGGATTTATTATCAAAAGCACGTACCCAATAGTTTAGTCTATCCCGTATTCCTATCATATCCCAAGAATCCCATCTCCTTCATTAGTACTCTTTCCATTTTTGCTGTTTTTGCTTACTTGTAACAAACCCCCATTGATAATTGACGATTGCATCACCCCTTAGATTTAACATATTTATATTCGATAATGTTTTTAGCTATGACTAATTAGAACTTAATTTTATTTTTCTTTTAATTCTCAAGACCACTACCTTGGGACTCAACCCCAACCCTCAGTTGGGTTACTTTACTATTGTACGATCATAGACGCTTGCATTGGAAGTTGTGTCTTGATTATGCAAACATCAAAATGGCGCCGCTGCCGGGGAGTGGTGTTACTTGAGAATTTTTAGTTATGTTGAATTTTGTTCTTGTTAATTATAGTTGAACTTACTTAATTTTTAGTTTTGGTTTTTGTGTTGTTGTTTTGAACATAAAAATTGAGCATATCTGCTAGCATTGGTGACCCAATGGACCACCCTCCTCTAAAAATGCTGATGCGAAGGGATAACATCCTAAGTTTCAATAAATTGGAGGGTGAGTCAGTTTATGAGTTGTGGCAAAGGTTTAAGGCTCTCTTGCAGCAGTGCCCGACTCATGGAATTCCAGATAAGATGCTTTTGGAATGTCTCTACCCAGAGCCAGAAGAGGGGTTGCCTTATGAAAGTAAGGCAAACCCCACTAATGGAACTTAAAAGGGGACTTGCGTCATGCCACGATGTTAACTAAGGCGCTGCTTGGGAGGCAACCCAACACCCCTTATCGCTTTATTTTTGCTTTAAGAAATAATGGTGTGTTGTTTGTGTAGGTCGAAGTGGGAAAGTTGTTGAAAAATGTAGATTGGCGAGTAAAAGGTCCAGTCGGCACATCGTTGGAGAGGTCGGCGACCCCGACCTAGACCACCGTTGGACTTAAGACAATTTTATATTGGAGTCTGTAAAAGTCGGCGAGCCAAGGAAATTATTGGCGAATCGTCAACCACGTCGGCGATCTCAATCTAATCTGCCGTTTGGATCCCCACATTAACTAAGGATCCTGTAAAACTCGGCAAGGTAAGTGACCACTCGGCGTGTCGCCGAGTGGGTCGGTGAGCACGACTAATGTCATCAAATGGGCGAGAACTGGATGGTTTCTTAAAAGGCCAAAGGTTTAACCATTCAAACTCTTCACTTTTCCTCACTTTCAATCGTCACAAACTCACACCCGCACCTTAGTTTCTATATTATTTCTATTTTAAAGTATTTTAGTCGTTGATTTGTGTTCGGAGTGGATTACATTGCCGCCTAGCATTTTAAAAGTATTTTAATCGGCATCTAAGGTTGGTTTTTCGAACCCCGAATTTATTTTTAGCAATTTTGTACTCATTTGCAATGATCTTATCTTACAGATGTGTTCTGGGCCTCTCTGATCTTAATTGTTTTTCCTTATGCTTGTGAAAATCTTGCCTGTAGTGTTTATATTGTTAAAATCCCGTATTTTTGTCCCTTAAAATCGGGTAAATCTTGTGGGGTTGTGCTTGCATGTTGTTGAGTCTAGCAGAGAGAATTCTGAGTATCTCGAGATATGGTAGAGACCAATATTGTCATGCCACCCCGGAAAAGAGAATGGGATATCACAATAAATGGAGGGGGGTCAAATCCTCCTAAGAAGGGAAGACAAGAACCTCCACCTGGAAATAAAGACAAGGGCAAGAGGCCCATTTCTGACAGGGAGACTACTCCCCGAGCCCCCTATATTCCTTCATGGGCCCGAGGATTCTATGCAGCTGTGCAGGCCTTTTTGGAGGATACACCCTTGGCAGCTCTTAGTGGGTTTGGTACTGTTGTTTCTTCTGAGGTGATTCCGGGTGTTGAGACCCAAGTCCAGACCGATACACCAGGAACTAATGCCCAGATAGATGGAGCGACTGGTTAGACATGATCCCCTCTTTACCTCCCTCTCTGTCTTTAATTCTTTTCACTTTTGGATATTTTTATTTGCATTTGAGGACAAATGTTTTTTATTTGTGGTGGGGTGAGGCCTACCTTTCTGTGTTGTTTGTGACTTCTGTTTTGTTTATCTATTTGGGTTTTGTGCTAAATTTGTGTTACACTGCTTTTTGTGAAAGGTTTGAGCTTGTGGCTCTTTTCTTTTTAAATTATAAATGAGTTTTGACCATTTCGAAAAATGAAAATTTTTTCCACCCCTTCTGTGTTGAATGTGGCTGTTCTTTTGCAAATTTGAGTATCGATTTTGATCAATACCGATGACTTGAATAGTGCTCATAATCGAACAAACATGAATGTGCGGCTACGATAAGGCCAAATGAAGTTGCATAGACAATATGTGAACTCTTTGCATCTCGTTGTGACTAGCCAATTATCGAATAAAGTCTCTTGTGATGATCGTTGCACACTAGCGAAAGTGGGGAGTCTTATTTGACTTTGGTGTCAATGCCTTGTGTGATGAGTTTACTGTGAACCATGCATGATAACACCTAGAATTTGCCCCATTGGTCTGGTCGACTAAGTAAGGCTATCTCTTGATATGATCTTAGGCAACTTTGAAGAGTGTGAGCCGATTTGACATATACCTCTTTTGTGGCCTACCTTGTGAGTGTGTGAACCTCTTTTGAACACCCCTTGAGTCTTACCTTTCTTTGGAAGAAACTTGATAAAAACATGACCTCCCTTAATCCACTACCTATAATCCTCTTGATTTGTGGTTGATTGAATAGCCAACTTAGGCCAAAAGCTTAAGTTGGGGGTGTGGTGAAAAGAGAAGGCAAGTCAAGAAGTGCAAGAAAAGTCTCCTTTAACCCATGGTTTTGAGAAAAATGGAACTCCTCCATACAAAATAAAAAAAAAGAGAAGAAAAAGAAAAGAATGAAGAAAAAGAAAAAAAGTCATGGAATAAAGTACAAAAGAAATATAGTTTCCAAACAATCCAAGGAAAGTGAATAATGGGATGACTTATGAGCACTAAAGAAAAGTCATGAGAATGAAAGTCACAGAGCCTAAATGACCATACATTTGCACTCAACCCCATTACAAGCTTGAAAAGACCTTTTTGATCTTGAGTGAGCTGAAACAAGTGTCGATTAGAAAATACGGGCAAACCTATGGGTGAACTCATCCATTATGTTCATCTTTGTGAGTGTAAGCGTTGCATTTGATTCCGAAACTTTAAATTGTTGAACCATTGTGTGTGAATATGGAATCATTCTTTCTGTGAGGGCATTTGAACACTTTAGTTGAGCTTGAACTTGCATTTGAAGCAAGTATGGTGAGCTTGAGATTCTTTGATAATGGTGTGTCACAACTTGAAACTTTTAGTACACATTTGATCTTCGCATGAGTAAATTGAGTCTTATGTGTGCATTCATGATTGAGTCTTTTGTAGCACTATTCGAGACATCCTTTTTGAACTGCCGAACTTGAGTTTTACTTGAGGACAAGCAAAAGTTTAAGTTGGGGGTGTTGATGAGTCCACAAATTGGACTCATTTAGGGCTATATTTTAAGAGAATTAGTGTCCTCAAATGCATATTTTGTCTCAATATCTGATGAAAACCCTTAAGTTTCAGGTATTTGGAGTTTGAGGGAAAACATGGACACTACTTAGCAAAAAGGAACAAAGGCAGCTGAAAGAACGAAGAAATGAAGATCTGAGAATCGTCGAACCCATTCGGTGAGTCGCCAAAAGGTCTTATCCTCGCCTTTTGTTCCAATGTGCTGAGCCTTGAAAGAAAGGATCAAATCGGCGATGAAAAGGAGCAGTCGATGTGTCGCCGAGCAGTTCCGCGAAGGAGTACTATGTCGCCCATTGATCCAAAACACGATGATGTTGAAGGATAGAGCAAGACGGCGATGAAACCTACCAAAGGGCGATTCGCCGAGTTGATCGGTGATCTAGACTAACGACGCTGAATGATCCGCTGCAGCACAGATTTTTGAAAACTATAAATACTCGTTGAGAGTTGTACCCTTACATCAGATTTTAATATAGAAATTTTTAACATAGAACTTTGAGTTCTAAGTTTGGAGAGGGTTTTGAAGAACTTGAAGATTCAAAGGGTTTCAACTCCAAGAATTTGGACTTGGGTCTGGTGGATTCTTCACTCTTTGCTTGTTTTGAGGCTTAAACCTTCATGCCCATTTGGATGTAAACTTATAATGGTATTTATTTCTATCTCTTTTACATGTCTAGCTAAAACCCCAATTCTTTGGGTGTGATTTTGTGAATATGGGTTAGATTATCTGTTGGGACTTGCTTGTTGATGGTTTATTTGTTATGTAAATGTCATTTCGTTTAGTAGTTGTGGTGGAACTTAATGAAATTGTAGTTGCAAATACGATTTCACCTTTGTGGTTTTGGCTTGCTCGAGAGAGAGGTCGTAAAACTAAGACTACTAAATTGATGGCCGGTGGGATTGGGTCGACATGAAGTTCAGCTTGAGAGAGTGAACCCTAGTCCTTCTCCCACACACTCAGCTTGAGAGAGTGAGTGGGCTAAGGTGGAGGTTGTTTTTCATGCGACAACTCGATGTTCGAGAGAAATCGAGTTGATTCGGGGTAAGTTGCTCGAGAGAGAATTTACCCCCACTATAGTCTAGCCTAGTCACAAATATTCAACGAAATTATTATCAAAAGCACGTACCCAATAGTTTAGCCTATCCCGTATTCATATCACATCCCAAGAATTCCATCTCATTGATTAGTACTCTTTTCATTTTTGCTTACTTGTAACAACCCCCCATTGATAATTGACGCTTGTGTCACCCTTTAGATTTAATATGTTTATATTCGATAATGTTTTTAGCTATGACTAATTAGAAATTGATTTTATTTTTCTATTATTTCTCAAGCCACTCCCTTGGGACTCGACCCCAACCCTTGGTTGGGTTACTTTACTATTGTACGATCGTGGACACTTGCATTGGAAGTTGTGTCTTGATTACACAAACATCAGTCACCTACTTTGACCTTTTGAGCAGCTTGATGTACATAACCAAGTGCACACCTACTTGACCAATTAGTGTCTGAAAATGTAGCTAAAAAGAAGGAAGTTGTAGAGGATATTCTTAAAGGTGAAGAAAGCTCAATATAAGATAAATATTGGCTGCTATTTTCACTCCATTTAAACACATAAATTGAGAATTAACTCCAGCTCTCTCTCTCTTTTCTCTTAAGGATTAAAACATCAGCCTTATATTTCTTCTAGGGTTCTTGAAAAAAACCCTCATTTTTGCAAGAAAAGGTAAGTGAAAACACTTATGGATTTAGCTTAATTCTCCCATGGATGATTAGGAAAAGATGATATTCATGCTCAAGTATAAGTAAAAAGGCAGAATGTTTCCACAAGCTACTACTCCCTTTCCTTGATTATTAAAATACTTTTCTCTTCTTCATTGGTTTAAGTGTGAAGGGAAGTTGAAGTTCTAGAAGATTCCAAGTTAAAAGGGAAAGTTCCATAAATTGAGGTAAGGTTACTGCTCCTTTTTTTATCCTCCTAATGCATGAGTGTGGATGAAGAATTACATGTGTGTTGTTATTAAGAACTCAAGGGATGGTGAGTTCAATATTTGGTTGCTATGATACGGAACATATTGGGTTGTTTTATGTGTATATGTGGGGACTACATGGTTGATGTTGGGGAAAGGTGTGAATATTTTATTTGGAAATATAGGAGGGTGTGGTGATACACCACCAAACTGAATGTTGTGTAGGCCTGCTGCTAGACTACCATTTTTGTGAGGTTAAGTAGCCAAATGTGTTGATTAGCTACTAATACTAGTTTTACTTATTTCATTGTAGATTAATAATCTAAAAGGGGGAAGGTTAATTCCTAGTAATATCGGAGTTATACAACAAGGTATGTAAGGCTATTCGATTTCATATTCTTTGGCATGAAATCTGATAATTGTGATTAATACCGACAAAGTGAGTTTCCTAAGCTCTATTCCTAGTTAAGGAAACATGGTGGCAGTGTACAATCTCCAATACAGCTAATAATATTCCCCCCCCCCCTTTCCTAGTGTGTCGAATCACCTCATTATATGTTCATTACTCTACAATTGTATAATTATCCTCCTATGTGCTAATATAGAAATGGTATTCGCAACAGCAAGCTTGGTAAATTCTCCTCTTCGTCAATTGAAGTCAGTTGTGCCATTTAAGCTCATAAGTAAATGCATTGATGTTACATAGCTCCTTACATCATTGTTACTGCCTTGGAGTCATTATTTTCATGTCTTGTTGGTCTATGGTTCCAAATCTCAAAAATAGTTATGACCACCAGGTCAACAATCTCAAAGATTAAAGAAACTAAGTGAAGCAATCTGTATAATTAAGAGTGGCAGCCCAGGGGGAAATGCCTAGCATGGATCGATCCCAATTGTTATAGAAGGGTGGTAGCTCAGGGGAAAAAGCCTATCATTGGCCGATCCCAATTGGTATAGAAGGGTGGCAGCTCAGGGGCGAAAGCCTATCTTGGGACGATCCCAATTTGTGTAATAATGAGGACCGCATCCCAGGGATTAAAATACCTAGCATGGGATATTCTCTTCTACCACTGATCAGCTGGTCATTTGTATCACATGCCTTATAAAGATTATAATGCACAGAAAAGTAAAGAAACAAATGTAACATACATCATCCCACAGAAGTAAACAAAGGTGGTCTTCTGTTATGGTCTATGCATTTATATATTGAGATTTGACTTCATTAAAGCCCTTGATTTACACCTGCTATTGCCTTACATATGCAGTACATTTTTTCGTACTGACGTCCCTTACGGGGACGGTGCATTTCATGTTGCTGGCACAGGTACTCCAGCTGCTATTGGTGAAGCTCCAGGTTGATTCGGGGCTTACCGTGTCTTTGGCACCTATTTTGTTACTGTATGATAGTTAAGGGTAAGGCGGGGTCTTGTCCCACCCTAATCTAATGTTTTCTATCTTTTAGAGGCTTTGTAGACCAATGTATATAGTTCACTTGCGTCTTGTCTCTTAACAAGTTGTGGCCTCAACGGCCAAGTCTTGTATATAAGTTTTGGATCTACTTATGTTGGTTGGTGTTGCTGCATCCCATGTGAACTTGTCTTAACATTAAGATTTTCATAGTTATATGCATAGCAAGCACATGTTACATGTTGGTTCTCTTAGGCCTTTAGGGCATCGGGTGCCTATCCATCTTAATGTGATTTGAGAGGTGACAATAACGTTGCATCTAGTGTTCTTCCGTAAATGAGTTTCAGGGAATTAATCTATGCAAAATACAAGTGAGTCAGATATCCCTAACACGTCTCAGTCTAATTAGATAACTTTCACTCAAGTCTTCTCGATCCTAGAGTGTTAACAAGTTTTACTCTCGCTTATAATAGTGTTAAAGTTCTCTTCTCTCTTCTGTCGAACTTTGACTACAATTCATCAGGTTAATTCAGATTTTTCCTAACTATAACTTTTCTCTCGAACAAATGACAGATACAGGCTAACTCTAATGCGTTCACTCATTAGAAGACATGAATACCGAAAAGTCAATTATGCTTTGCAAATATAAATCGCCTTCTACTCGTCTTACGAAATTACACTTAGATTTGTTTCATAGATCCCACAATCCTTGTTGTGATATTTAGTCACTCATGATTTCAAGTAAACACACATAAATAAGTATGAAAACATGATGAGAAAGTACTTACAAAAATATGCAAAATCAATAAGCACTTGATAATTCCAAACTGAAAATTCAAATTCGAATCTTGATTCAATGTTAATTCTTCAAAACCAAAGCTAAGAATAATTCAAACTTCGTTGCTCATTCCAGATATGAGGAGATAAAAACAAAAAAGTGACCTAATTTATTCAAGTTAAAGGCTTCACGGTCCGTGAAGCCTGCCGTGATCTATACTTGGCCCAAACAAAATGTAAGTCTTCAAAGCCTATACACTAGATCCACTTCACGATCACCACCACAGACCGTGATGAGGACCAGGGCCGGTGAGGCCTTCCGTGGTCTTCACTTGGTCGACATTACACTTCATCTTCTCAAGACCTAAACACTGGATTCACTCCATGATCACAACCATAGAACGTTGTGAGGACCACAATCTGTGAGGTCGTCCGTGGTCTTTACTTAGTCCACCAAAAATTCAATTCTTTTATGCCTTCTCACTGGTCGTAATTCACAAGCCATATTATGATCAGTCATGATTTTCACGGCCCGTTAGAGTGTCTGTGATCTTCACTTTTACTCTGCATTTTCTTTTTTTCTTTCTTCTTTCACGTCCACATATTTTACATGTACAAACACTACCAAACACATCATATCCATATAAATACACTCAATTTTAGTATTAATCCTTAGTTTTCAAGCATCAAATGTGCCAAGATTTTGCGGCACATAAGCTACCATTAGTTAAGAATGAGGGATTGTGATATTCCAAAGACAGCTTTCATGACTCGTTGTGGTCATTATGAGTTTCTGGTCATGTCGTTGGGTTTAACCAATGCGCCTGCAGTGTTCATGGACCTTATTAATAGAGTATTCAAGCCTTATTTAGATATATTTGTTATCGTATTCATTGATGACATTCTAATCTATTCGAGGAATGAGGAAGATCATGCTAGCCATCTCAGAATAGTTCTCCAAACTCTAAAGGATAGAGAGTTGTATGTTATGTTCTCTTAATGTGAGTTTTGGCTTGAGTCTGTGTCATTCTTAGGTCACATTATTTCCAGTGATGGAATTAGAGTTGATACCCAGAAAATAGAGGCACTGCAGAATTGGCCTAGACCCATTTCTCCAACTGATATTAGGAGTTTCTTGGTGTTGGCTGGATATTATAGAAGGTTCGTAGACGGGTTCTCATCTATTTCGTCCCCTTTGACTAAGTTAACTCACAAAACAGTGAAGTTTCAATGGTCTGAAGCTTGTGAGAAAAGCTTTCCGGAATTGACAACTAGGTTCACTACTGCCCCAGTATTGACCTTACCAGAGGGTATGCAAGGATTTGTTGTATATTGTGATGAGTCCAGAGTTGGATTGGGTTGTGTGTTAATGCAGAATTGTAAAGTTATAGCTTATGCCTCCAGACAGCTAAAAGTTCACGAGAAGAATTATCCAACCCATGATCTAGAGTTGGCTGCCGTAGTATTTATTTTGAAAATATGGCGTCATTATCTTTATGGTGTTCATGTGGATGTGTTCACCGATCACAAGTGTCTTTAGTATGTGTTTAGTCAGAAAAAGCTTAATCTCAGACATAGGAGGTGGTTAGAGTTACTCAAGGATTATGACATGAGTATTCTCTATCACCCAAGTAATGCTAATCGTGTTCCTGATGCCTTGAGCAGGTTGTCTATGGGTAGTACCGCCCATGTTAAAGAAGATAAGAGAGAGTTAGCGTAAGATGTTCACAAACTTGCACGATTGGGAGTTCGTTTAATAGATTCCAATGAAGGAGGACTGAGGGTGATGAATGGGGCTGAGTCATCACTAGTGTCAGAAGTGAAAGAAAAGCACGACCAAGAACCTATTTTGCTTGAATTAAAGGCAAACGTTCATAAGAAAAAAGTAATGGCTTTTGAATAAAAGGGAGATGGCTTATTGAGGTATCAAGGTAGGTTGTGTGTACCAAGGGTGGATGAACTCCAAGAGAGGATCATGGAGGAAGGTCATAGCTCCAGATATTCCATTCACCCGGGTTCCACAAAGATGTATCGTGACTTGAGAGAAGTATATTGGTAGAATAGTATGAAGAAAGGTATTGCTGAGTTCGTTGCTAAATGCCTGAATTGTCAACAAGTTAAAGTAGAGCATCAAAGGCCCAGTGGTATTGCTCAGAATATAGAGATTCTGGAGTGGAAGTGGGAGATGATCAATATGGACTTTATTAATTATTTGTCGCGGTCTCGCAGGCAACATGATTCCATTTGGGTGATTGTTGATCGAGTGACAAAATGAGCCCACTTTTTGCTGGTGAAGACTACCCATTCAGCAGAGGATTATGCCAAGTTATATATTCATGAGGTAGTAAGACTTTATGGAGTTCCAATTTATATCAAATAGAGGTGAACAATTTATTGCACAATTTTGGAAGTCATTCCAGAAAGGTTTGGGTTCAAAAGTGAACTTGAGTACTACTTTTCATCCTCAGATAGATGGTCAGGCAGAGCGCACTATTCAGACTTTAGAAGATATGTTGAGAGCATGTGTGATTGATTTCAACGGTAATTGGGATGATCACCTATCTCATTGAGTTTGCTTACAACAATAGTTACCATTTTAGCATCTAGATGGCTCTTTATGAAGCTCTTTATGGGAGAAGATGCAGATCTCCTATTGGATGGTGTGAGGTTGGTGAAGCTGGGTTGATAAGACTAGACTTAGTTCATCAAGCTATGGAGAAAGTTAAGATTATCCAAGGAAGGTTGAAAACAACGCAGAGTCATCAGAAATCCTACAGTGATGCTAGGAGAAGGAACTTAGAGTTTGAAGTAGATAATTTGATATACTTGAAAGTTTCACCCATGAAGGGTGTTATGAGATTTGGTAAGAATGGGAAGCTTAGTCCTCGGTATATTGGTCCTTACAGAATATCCAAGAGGATTGGGAATGTAGCTTATGAGTTAGAGCTACCACAGGAGTTAGCAGCAGTTCATCCAGTGTTTCACATTTCTATGTTGAAAAAGTGTATGGGCGATCCTTCATTGATTATACCAACTGAAGACATTGGTATTAAGGATAGCTTTTGTCTTATGAGGAGATTCATGTTCAAATTTTAGATCGCCAAGTTCGCATGTTAATGACCAAGGAAGTAGCATCAGTCAAAGTTCTGTGGAGGTACTAATTTGTTGAGGAAGCTACTTGGGAAGCTGAGGAGGATATGAAGAAGAGATATCGACATCTCTTTGACCCCAGAGAAATTCCAGATCAAGGTACTAATGCTTTTCTTATTACTCTTTAATTGATATACTTAATGTGTCGGATTTGCTTGTTGGGTGTTTGAGCTGAATGTTAGATGTTACCCCCTTAGCCTATTAAGAGTAATCTCATTCAAGGACAAATGTTCCCAAGGGGGAGATATTGTAACACCCCGTTGTTTGAAAGGTCTAAAATTATAAAGAACCATTTTTGGAAAGAATGAAAATATGAAATTTGGCAAGTTATGTTGAGTATGAGTTTTGGATCAACCTCAAACGACCAATAACTCCTTGTACAAGATGCATTAGGTGGGCTACAAGATATCAAATGAAAGGTCTTGGAATTATCTTTCCAATGCCACCAATTTTGCTAGATTTTGAGTTCCTATGAGGAAGATATGCTTGTTTGAAGTCGGGCTGTCCGAATAAGGAAAGTTACCCGAATTTTAGAGGGGTATTTTGGCCTTTTCATTACCCAATTAATTAAATCCGTTTTTAGTAAATTATTTGGGATCTAAACTGAGTTATTTCAATTTACGCACTCAAATATCATGCTAGGGTTTTTAGAGAAAGAACTCAAGAGGAGAAAAGTCAAGTGTTCTTGGAGATTTGTTGTGGAATTTAAGTCGTTTCGCCAAGGGTTGATCCCTAAAGAGGTATGTGAGACTGTCATAGTGTTGGGTTCGTTCATCCACACGCCAATCATGTTTAGTTCAGCAAAATTCATTTTAGAAAGTTGAAAGTTGATGATTTTGAATTGTGTTCTTGAATATTGGCTTTCGTTCTTGAGTTAAGTTAGGATTGTTGAGTTCTTGAGGAAATCGTATCGATTTTAGAATTGGTTAAGAATAGATTCTTGTGTACTTATACTAGGTATCTAAATCTAAATAGAATTAGAGAAAATGAATCGAATTTATGAGAATTGGGGTTAGAAAACGAAGAAGGAAAAAGTTGGGTGAATCTGGCAACTCAGTCCACGTCGCGGACCTGCCTCCCCATTTCACAGAATATTTCTCCACGTCGCAGAGTGGTCACGACCCTTCTGCCTCAAAATTTATTTTGCGACCAAATATAAAAATACATCTCCGCATCGCGGATTTGCTTCCACACAGTGATTTCTTGATCGTTTCTCATGTTTAACTATCTAAAAACACTTCTAAACATCACGAGATCTTTCCTATCACAAATTACAATCTTTGAATCCATGAATTCAAATTTAAGGAAAGTTAAGAGCCAAGTCCAGAGATTTCTTAGAGTCCTTTCAAAAGTCTTTTGCAAATGCTTTAAACTTGTTTTAAGACTTGAGTTTTGAGTTAAGTAAGAGTAACAAATGAAATTCATTTCTTCAAAATGAGTATATGTGAACTAAGTATTCCCTAAAAGTAAATGTTTTCACAATTAAACAAGAGAGAAAACACTAATTTCCAAGAGAGCCTTTAAGCAAGTTTTTGAGTAATAATCTCAAACCACAAAAATATTTTTTACTTTTCAACATATGAGCTGAGTATTTTGGGAGTAGTATTGAGCACCGATTTGGGGACGAGTTCATAACAACTCAATTTCTCCATAAACCATGTAGCCAACGTGGGTAGAAAGGGTCATACTTTTTAGATGATTACTTAATGCTTTTTAGCATAGACTAGTGGATCCATTTAGTTGAGGCGTTCTATATCCTGACAAGTTATAGGACAGTTCTGGCAACGTGGTTGAGAGGTTGTATCACAACATAACTCATAGTGATGGTTGTCGGTTAGAGAATCTCCCAAATAGAGAAAAAAAATTTATTCTTATATACAACTGAGTTATTATGGTATTTTCCAATACTTTGAGATGTTATCTACAGTTTTAAATGCTTTATATAACTTGCACCTTTACTATTATTTATTTCTGCATTGAGTTGAGTATCCATGAGATGAGTAAAACTGAGGTAAGTGTTTCTTTCAGAATTCAGTTCAAGCTTATGTCATGTTTAGATTTTTCCCTCGCATGCTTGTACATTCAATGTACTGATGCCATTTGGCCTGCATCATTTTATGATGCAGATACAGGAAATCAAGATCAGCTTCCAGTGCCTCGTTGATCCAGTTGAGCATCTCAGAGTCAGTTGGTGGGCCTCCTTACTTTCTGGAGGATTCCCTTTTATTTCTTTGTTAGTCAGTTGTTGGGATGATCGGGGGACCCCTGACATCCCTCTTAGTTTTTAGAGGCTTCATAGACATTTAGACATTTAGACATTATTAGTTCACTAGTCTTATTCATTTCCGTTGTTTTGATTATAAGACTTGAGTTGCCTTTTTGGCCAATCAAATGTTTTTCCTTTATGCATTCTAAGTTTTAGTTATGAAACTATTTCTTGAGTGGTTTTAAATGTTGAGTAAAGTCTTCCGTTGAGTAGTAAGTCAGGCCAAGGGTTTGCTTGGGGCCATCAATAGTTCTCGAGTGCCAATCCTGCCGAGGGTGTAGACTTGGGCTGTGACAATAAAGAAGAATTTTTAATCTTATTATCTTAAAATAAAGTTATATTAAATATATCAAAACATCTTTCAATCTTGTGGTCTTAAATATGTTATGTGGAAAACTAAAATTAGTGTGTTGTCATTTTCAAGCATTACAAGAAATATATTAAAGTAAAATATAGTATCAAGTTATCAATTTTTTGAATCAAATTCTTAAGGGATCTAATACACTTTATCCTAAAATTGAAGGATCGAAAGTGCGATTTTATTTTGTCTTCCAAGAATCTTGTCCAGCCTTGTGTGTAAAGGGCATTGTCCCCATCTGCCTTTGCATCAGAAAACATCACCACTAAATTTCTTCATTAACATTACTACCAAACAAATTGAAGCACAGAGAGATCTTGCTAAAATTGGCTCAGAAGGCTTTGCTCTAATTGACGAATACATGCTTCTATGTAGAAGAATTAGTTAATTAACCTAGGCATGTAAGTCCTGATTTTCCTCTTGGTATAATATTGTAGCAAAACCATGGTTATATGTATATGTTGTATGTCATATATATATCACTATAACTCTATAATCTAATAAATAATGTACATACATATACTAACACTACTACAAAGGAAGAATTCTTTAGCAATGGAATATTTGGCCATTAAAACTGAAAATCCTATCGCTAAATGTCAACAACGATTAAAAAAACAATAGTTAAAAGCCATAATGTTAAAATTTGTCGACTAGATTTCAGTTTTGTGTGGAAAGTACAATTATATGTCCTTTTTAGCGGCTGGATATTCACTCGCTACACATACTAATTTAACTATAAAACTACTTTCGTTTATGGTATGTTATTAGTTTCAACACCGATACAATTAACGACCAAGTTTTCCGTTGTTAATGGTCATTTCAATATTTGATAAGCCAATTATAAAAGAGTTTCAAATATCGCATTTTCATTTGTTATTGTATGAAGATTTATACTGGGGAATAATATTATTGTTTCATACAGAGAAATACCCGAAAATATATTAAATATTTAAACTCATATAAAACTTCATTGTTAATACAAGAACTATTTTTTTGGTACAAAAGGATAGTAGTATATTATAATTAAATATGTGCTAGTACAAGAGAGTGGAAGAACATGACTACTGCTATCATGCAAGGAGGAGGGTAAGGGTTGATTACATAGATTATTAGTACTATTGGGTGTTATACGCCTAACAAAAAGAGGTTCCATCTTTGTATTTGTTATTATACGAAGATTTATACTGGGGAATAATATTATTGTTTAATACAGAGAAACACCCGAAAATATATTAAATAGTTAAACTCATATAAAACTTTATTGTTAATACAAGAACTATTTTTTTGGTATAAAAAGACAGTAGTATATTATAATTTAATATATGTTAGTACAAGAGAATGGAAGAGCATGACTATTGCTATCATGCAAGAAGGAGGGTAGGGGTTGATTACATAGATTATTAGTACTATTGGGTGTTATATGCCTAACAAAAAGAGGTTCCATCTTTGTCTGCTTCCAGATACTTCACTGTAAATAAAGGGGGAACTGCCAATATCAAAAGGGATTTAAAGCCCATTTGGATTGACTTAAGAAATGTTGTTTTAAGTCAAAAATAAAAAATCTAGCTTAAATGACTTTTAAGTCAAAAAAATAAAAAATAGGGGCAGACCTACTTTTGGTTTTTGACTTTTTTTAAGTCATTTTAAACTTAATTTAAGTCATTTTTTATCTTGTCAAATAGTTCCTAACTTATTTTAATTCATTCTTTACTTATTTTAAGTTATTTTTTATATTTTCCAAATGCCTCCACAAGTCAAAAACTAACTTACAAGCAGTTTTGACCAACTTTTAAGTCAATCCAAATGCCCTCTTAGTCTTCATTAACTTAGCGCCCTCCTTAGCTTGGATATCTGCCACTTTATTCTTTTCCCGATAGTTATGCTACACCAGAGACTTCCCCAACTGCTTGACTAGATCTCTGCAATCAAATAATATATTAGAGTATGGTTGATGATCATCTTTTATATATTTGATTATGTCTTCGCAATCTATGGAAACTGCTAAAGGTGTTAAATTGTGTAGGATAGCCAGCCTAAGCCCCTTCTCTAAAGCTGATATTTCAGCCATGATAGGTATTGAGGTTATTTAGGAAAGATATACCATATTCAAGTTGTATGACATATCTTTATCAACTCCTAAACATAGAAAAAATCCAACATAAATAATTAATAAGATATCATCTTTAAACCACCTAACCAAAGTATAATCCCTCTTGAACTTCAACTTGTTTCGTATTTTCTTCAATGATAGATTCTCCATATTCAAATTCTTGATCTATCAAAAAAAAAGTTATGTAAATTTAGTAACAAATAATAAAATCTTCTCAACTGAAGAAATTATTACCACCTAACTAATACAAGGACCTGGTTCTTGTAATACTAACAAAAGATTTTGTAATTATGACATAAACTACGCACAAATTTATCATAGAAAACCTACTTGCTCAAGGGAAGAAAAACTCTGACCTACAACTATTGGGATTTCAAAAACATTCACTAAAACTTCAAAGATCAATTTTATATTACAACTCTATAATCTAAGAGACTAACTCTAGTACCTCAACTCTAACGATCAACAATAACCATTGTCTCTACTCTCCAAGAAGTCAAACACACTTCTTATAACAACTTGCCAACTCATTTTCAATCTTAGAATAATTATCACCAAATAATGACTCTAAGTTAAACTGATAACATGCTAACTTTAAAAATAAAACCTAACTCGTTCTTTTTTCTTCTGCAGTTATGTTCTCTTTTTGTCGTCTCTTCCTCTTTCCAAGAATCCCTATTTTAGCGATGCAAGAGCTAAGTTTTTCATTTTTCAGATTCTCCTTTTATAGTTTCTTATTTTACACATATGAAAACCCTAGTTAAGTCCTACAGTGGTAGAGGGGAGGCATTCCCGAGGCTATTGTTGATAACGCAACTAGGGGTAGAGGTAGGGCCCAATCTAGAGGTCGTGCTCTTAGAGTAGCACCAGGTAGAGGTCATGTTTGTGGAGCGGCATCAGCCAGAGGAAGGGCTAGAGAGACTTCTCCTGAGCCACAAATTGAGATTGTTGAGGACCAAGTTCTTCCTGAGTTTTGAGCTCCATTGTTTCAAGAGACCTTGTTGAGGATGCTTAGTATGTTAGAGAACCTTTCTCCAAGGAAGCAGACCCCAGGTTAGTAGCAGGCTATAGGTGTTCATGTTCAGGTGGGCCAGCCACTAGTGGTTCTTGCACCGGCTATTAGTGCACAGATTGCTCCTGAGGTTATCTTGACAATGTCTAATCAGCAGTGTTATGCGAGGTTTTAGAAGATGAAACCACCCTAGTTTAAGGGTAGTAAGAGCGAGGATGCTCATGATTTATTTACTATTCGGCATGAGATGCTTGAGACAGTGGGTATGGTTAATGCTCATGGTGTCCAGTTTGTTCCACTTCAGCTTTGTGGTCGTGCCAGAGAGTGGTGGAGGAATTTTTTGAGTTCTATACTAGTTGGATCTCCTCAGACAGAGTGGGATATGTTTTCTAGTGCTTTCTTTTCACTCCTTGGTGCATGAGAGAGGAGAGTCGTCTGAGATTTGAGAGGTTGGTTTAGGGCAGTCTGTCTGTGACCGAGTATGTGGTCCGTTTCTGCGAGCTCTCTAGGCATGCTTTCAAAACTATTCCGGATGAGGCTGAGAGAGTTCCCCGTTTTGTGAGAGGGTTGACTTTCTCCATCTAATATTATGTGTTCAGGGCAGCTAGAGAGGGGTCTTCCATCCAATCCATTATGAGCACCACTAATGAGGTAAAATTGATGGTCTTAGAGGAGTTTGGGGTGCCCAAGAAGTCCCGTTCTTCTAGTCAATTTTGTAGTGCCTCATTTGGAGACAGAGGTTTGCATAGGGGTAGTGGTTTATTCCAGCGCCATGGGCCGGTTCATGGTTCTATGCAAGTAGTTGAAAGTGGGCAGTTAGCCCGAGGTTCTTTTGGTTCTGGCTGAGGTGGCCATGGTAGTTTATCGAGTTTGCAGCAACAGTTATCGCACTGAGATCATGCTTCCCTTATCGGGATCGGGTTCATATGATGTGATAGTGTCCTTTACAGACTCATCTAGGACCTCAACGTTCATATTTAGTTTCTCCAGTTAGGGATCCAACACATCTGGCCAGGAGGCGAGGCAGAGCTCAGACCAGTAGAGGTGGTAGGACTACGGGTATGGGTATTCCTACTCCGTAGGATGGAGGTAGAGGTTGTACTCTGGCTATAGGCGGTAGGATGTCTAGTGCTATGTTTTTCTAGGGAGGCCTAAGGCTGAGACTTCCGATGTTATGGTCACATGTATCGTCCCATGTTTACCATCGACTAGCGCTTGCATTATTTGATCCGAGATCTACCTTCTTATATGTTTCTACCTATTTTATTGTTGGGTTTGATATGATGCCGGCTTGCATGTCTATGTCTATTAAAGTTTCTATATCTATTGGTGAATCTTAAGTGGCGGATCGAGTGTATCGATCCTGTCTAGTTTCTATTGTGGTGTATGATACTTGGGTAGACCTAATCATTTTAGGGATCGTAGACTTGATATAATCTTAGGTATGGATTGGCTTTCTCAGCATCATGCTATTCTTGATTAGTTTGTTAAGACTGTGACCTTAGCGATGTCGGGTGTCCCAAGGGTTGAGTGGACGGGTGCTAGTGGTTCGTACCCTAGAAAAGTTATGTCCTTCATTAGAATTGAGAGATTGATTAATAAAAGGTGTTTGTCTTACTTGGATTTCATATAGGATACTAGTGTTGAGCCACCACGCATAGATTTCATGCCTGTGGCTCGAGAGTTTAAAGATGTGTTTCATACTGATCTTTTCGGTGTTCTTTCAGATAGGGATATGGAGTTTGCTATTGACTTAGATCCGTGCACCAAGCCCATCTCTATTTCTCCTTATCCTATGGTTCCAACTGAGTTGAAAGAATTAAAGGATTAGTTGTAGGATTTGTTGACTAAAGGGTTCATTCGCCATGGTGTTTCTCTGTGGGGCTACTCCAGTGTTGTTTGTGAGGATGAAATATGGATCTATGAGGATGTGTATTGATTATCGATAGTTGAACAATGTGACATTGAAGAGCAAGTATCCTTTTTAACGTATTGATGATTTGTTTGATCAACTTCTGGGTGCATATCTGTTTTCTAAGATTGACTTGAGGTCCGGTTATCATCAGTTGAAGAGTAGGGCATCAGATATCCCTAAGAAAGCTTTCACGACTCGTTATGAATACTATAAGTTTCTTGTGATGTCTTTCGGATTGACTAACTCCTCATGGAATTGATGAACGGGTTGTTCCGACCTTATTTGGATTCCTTTGTGATAGTGTTCATTGACGACATCTTGGTGTACTCGAAGACTGAAAAGGACCATGATTGGCATTTGAGGATTGTGCTCCAAAGATTGAGAGAAGAGAAACTTTATGCCAAGTTCTCAAAGTGTGAGTTTTGTCTTCATTCTGTGGCATTTTTGTGACATGTGCTGTCCAAGGAGGGCATTCAAGTTGATCCAACCAAGATTGAGGCAGTGAGGTGTAGGAACAGATCTACATCTGTTACTTAGATCTAAAGTTTTGTGGGACTTGCGGGCTATTACCCACGATTTGTTCAGATCTTCTCTATCGTTGCATCTCCTTTGACTAGATTGACTCGGTAGAAAGTTAGT
This sequence comes from Solanum acaule, assembly GCA_036250505.1. Classification (NCBI taxonomy): domain Eukaryota; kingdom Viridiplantae; phylum Streptophyta; class Magnoliopsida; order Solanales; family Solanaceae; genus Solanum; species Solanum acaule. The sequence continues at coordinate 41,358 of JAJOOR010004827.1, read as the reverse complement.
TTTCAGTGGTCTAATGAGTGTGAGGAAATCTTTCAAAATCTCAAGACCTTGTTGACTTCGAGTCCTATTTTTACCTTACCCGAGGAGGGTGTAGACTTCACTATTTGTTGCGATACTTCTGGAGTCGGGTTAGGTGGTGTTCTGATACTGAAGGGTAAAGTGATTGCCTATGCTTCTAGGAAGTTGAAGACCCAAGAGAGGAACTATCCTACCCATGATTAAGAATTGGCAGTCGTAGTATTTGTGCTTAAGCTATGGAGAAATTATCTATATGGAGTTAATTGTGAGGTTTTCACAAATCATCACTCTTCGGTACATTTTCAGTCAGAGGGATCTGAATTTGAGGCAGCGTAGATGACTTGAGCTACTGAACGACTATGACATCACTATCTTGAATCATCTAGGGAAGGCCAACATGGTGTCCAATTCTTTAAGTAGGAAGACTTCTATCATGTGAAGTCTTGTCGATATTAGTGTGGATGAGAGACCATTGGCTAGAGATATTCAGAGATTGGCCAACAAACTCGTCTGTTTGTAGATTTTTGAGGAGACTGGTGGTTTAGTTGCTTTCACCGAGGATCGCTCTTCCTTAGTTGAGCAGATTCATGAGCACTCATTTGATGATGAGAAAGTATGTCTCATTTGAGACAAGGTGATGAGAGGGGAACCCAAGGAGGTTGTCCTTGATTCTGATGGTGTTTCGTGGATTGGAGGCAGGATTTGTGTGCCCAAGTTGGGCGAGTTGATTTGAATGATTCTTGAAGAGGCCTATTAGTCCCAATATTCCATCCATCCAGGTGCGACGAAGATGTATCATGACCCGAGCCAGCTCTATTGGTGGTGTGGTATGAAGAGAGATATTGCAGATTTTGTTTCAAGGTATTTGACTTGCCAACAACTCAAGTGTGGGCACTAATGACGGTATATCTTAGAGGATGCCTATTCCTAGTTGGAAGTAGGAGCGTATCACTATGGACTTTGTTGTGGGACTACCTAACACTGTGGGTTGTTATGACTCCATTTAGGTGGTTGTTGATAGGTTGACCAAGTCCGCCCTTTTCATCCCAGTTTGGATTAAGTATATGGCGAAGAAGTTAGCCGAGCTTTATATCAGTCAGATTGTGCGAATACATATGGTCCTAATTTCTATTGTCTTCAATCGAGGTTCCCCATTCACTTCGCATTTCTAGAAAGCATTGCAACATGGTTTGGGTACTCGGTTAGATATGAGTACAACCTTCAATCCTCAGACAAATAGACAGTCCGAGTAGATGATTCAGGTGAGAAAGGACATGCTTCTAGCATTTTTGATTGATTTTAGTGTTAGATGGGATCAATATTTGTCCTTGGTAGAGGTTTCCTATACCAACAGTTATCATTCCAGTATTAAGATATCCCCTTTTGAGGCATTGTATAACAGACGGTGTAGATCTTTGATCGGATGGTTTGATTCAGCTGAGATGGCCTCATTCGATACAAACTTTCTTAGAAATGCTATGTAGCAGGTTTGTATGATCCAGGATAGACTATTGACAGGCCAAGTCGACAAAAGAGTTATGCGGATTGGAGAGTTTGAGCCCTAGTTTTCATGGAGGGTGATCATGTTTGGCTTTGAGTGTCACCAGTGAGAGTTGTGATGAGGTTCAGAAAGAAAGGCAAGCTTAGCCCTTGATTCATTAGACCCTTTGAGATTTTGAGTTGTATGGGAGAGGTGGCCTATAATTTGTCTTTGCCACCTAGTTTGTGAGTTGTGCTTCCCATATTTCATGTATCCATTCTTCAAAAGTATGTGTCAAATGAGTCCCATGTAGTTTCCCTTCATTCAATTGAGTTCGATCCAGACTTATCCTTTGAGGATGAGACTAAAGCGATTTTGGATAGGCAAGTCCAAAAGCTTAGGACCAAGGAGAACACTTTAGTATAGGTGAAGTTGAAACATCATTCAGTTGGTGAGGCTACTTGGGAGAAAGAATATGATATGCATGCCAAATATCCTCAGCTTTTCAAAGCTTCATGTACTTTCTTTTGCTTTATGTTTGAGGGAGAACTTAGTTTTTAGTGGAGGATAATGTAATGACCCGGTAGGTCCTTTTTGGAAAGTTTTATGAATTCACTGCTTTGCCCCTCCTGTTATCGAGCCCGAGTCATTTTTGATTGAGTTTGAAAGATTGATTTTGAACTTTGAGTTAAAAGTTGAGAATTTGGTAAGTTTGTGAGTTTTAAAGGCTAACTTGCTAAGAAAGTGGGTTTTAGGGTCTTTAGGAGTTTCAAGTGTCGGAATGGAATTCCATTGATTCCATCAGTCTCAAAATTGGAAATCTAAGTCGTGAGAGTTTTAAGTTTTAGATTCTGAGTCTTATTGAGGATTTGAGGTCCGAAGTTGTGAAATTATGGAAATTTAATATTTCGGTTGACTATGGTCAACTTTCGGGGTTAAGATACTCGGATCAGGATTCTGAGAGTTTTATTAGGTTCGAGGGATGATTTTAGGCCTAGGTGAGGTCTTGGTTGATTTTTGGTGGGTCTCGAGCTTACTTTAGCCTTTTTAGGAGTCAGTTAGTTTCTTGTTGTTTTCATGGATCTCGGGTCAAGGAGACCTCAGATTCATGTTTTGACAGTTCCATTGAGTCTGGAACGTTGAGTATAATTAGTTTGCATATGTTGTTTGTGTGTATGGGGTTCCTAACGAACCCCAATGGTCATTTCGATGTTTTGGAAACTTGCTGAAGTTGATGGTGTCTGCTGGCCTCGCTTTTGTGAAGGCTAGTCGCTTAAGTGACCTTTGATTAAGTGAAAGGCTTGTCGCTAAAGTGACCTTCACTTTTTTGAAGGAGGCTTCTCTTAAGAGATGCTTTTGTGTATGGCAGGGTTCACTTTAGGGAACCCCTTGTCGCTTGTGAGACATCAGAGAGGGGCTTTGCTGCTCATTTCGCGTTTAAGCCCCATTTCACTGTTTTTGAACTTGGGAAACCCTTGGTGGAAAATTTCGAAAGGTGTTTCTGTGCTAGATCATTTGGGTAAGTGTTCTTGATCCTAAACCTTATTTTTCCATTGATTAATCATGAGTTTTAACATCAAATTGTGGGATTTTGGTGGGTTAATGACAAGGTTTTTCAAGAACCCAAGAATTTAGTAAAATGGTGATTTTAAAGTGGTTTTGATCATTTTTTTCAAGAAAAAAATGACTTTTAACTAATGAATTACTGAAGTCTTTAACATTATTTTCAAGTATTGTTTTCTAGATTCAAACCTCCATTTTGATATTGGGTTTTGAGTTGCTTGACCAATTTCTTTACATCATTGTTGTGGGAAGTGTTGTTTTCAATGGGTGATTGTGAATACTTGATTATTTTAGATTGTGTGGCTTTGGAAGTGGTTCGGAAGGGAAAGAATCAACTCTTGGAGTTATTGTTGATTGATTTAAGGCAAATGGCTTCTTAAACCTTGTATTCTAGTTGAATTTGTATGTTTCCTTCGTTGCCTGTGTGTTGGGGGTAATGGGGATGAGGTGAAGGGTTAAATTGTCTACTTGTTACATCTAAATGGATAAAAAGGCTTTGAAATGATAATGGCTATGTATTGAACATGATTATGTGAATTGTCTTTATATAACCCTTATTGATTGATCGATGAAATGCTTGAAAGGATGAATGTGGACTTGAATTATGTAAATTGTTGTATCCTCTATGTGGTGTGATATTTCTTGTGTGCTTTAATTGTTCAACATCGGGATGAGTCATGTGATGATTGTGATGCGCAGGTCTTTGTTAGCGAGAGTTATTATTCTGAGGTCTTTGCCAACGGGTTTTATTATGCTGAGGTCTTTGTCGGTGAGTGTTGTGAGGTCGAAGTCATATCCGACAGGTATCTATAAAGCCGATGGGAAATGGTTCCGGCTAGTAATTTGATATAAAGCTGATGGGAAATGGTTATGGCTAGTGATTTGATATAAAGCTGATGGGAAATGGTTCCAGCTAGTGATTTGATATAAAGTTGATGGGAAATGCTTCCGGCTAGTGATATTGTGCTGATGGAAAATGGTTTCGGCTAGTGATTTGATAGAAAGCTGATGGAAAATGGTTCCGACTAGTGATATTGTGCCGATGGGAAAGTGTTGCGGTGAGAGGTTGGTCAATGTGAATTGATGCCTTTATTGTCTATGTGTGACTTGTTTGCTAATTGTGATTGATTTACTTGTTATGTGTAACTGAACTACTTGACAGTAAGATTGACTTATTTGAACTATTTGATTGTTGAATTGCGAAGATTTGAACTGTGAGATATGTATTGTAGAATTGCTAGGTTGGGCTGATTTTGTGCAGGTTGTAGTTTGAGGAGGTTCGGTAGGAGTGTAAGGGGTATATGTTTTCTAGCTAGTTGCTTTGTTTAGTAGGTTGCTTGTTGGGTACCATGTTATTGGTACTTACCCCTTGCTTTTATACATGTGTAGGTTCCGAGCCCGGACACGTGTGACCTCTTTCTTCTTCTCTTAATCTCGAGGCTTGTCAAGTACTTGAAGATGTAGCTGCTTGTTATTCGGCGGGCCCTCTTTTTCCTTTTCTTACACTTTGTTCTATTTGAGAAATAAAGAATAACACTTGTATTTATTTCTTAATTCCGCACTTATGTATTTAGTGGCCTGTACACGTAACAACTAGATTTTGGGGGTTTAAATAGAATAATAGATTTTCCTCTTGATACCAACCTATCACAACTCGATTTCTCAAGTCATGATGGTTCCTACTATAACCCACCAGTAGGTAAGCCAATCCGTAACCCGGAACAAGAAGGAATGGGTTGTGGGCAGAAACTAAACAAGAGTAGGCAAAATTTAAGATAACAATATAAACAGGCTGAAGCAAACCAAAACATATATACAAATAAAGATCCCTCCCAGAACTTGGAATTCACTAGTACAGAACTACTAACAAAACGAGTACAAGTCCCAAAAGTGGACCATAGAGACTCGACTGTCTCGAAAGGCAAAAGACAAGTCTATATATACAGATGGAGACTGATATTCCATTTTTCTTTCACTTCGTTGGGTTGAGGTTGACTTGTCTTGTTGGATATAGACAAGTGTCATCACATCCATTTTTGGGTCATGAAAAAAATTTAAGATTAGAAAAAAAATCATTATCATGGATTTGAAGCTATCAACCCCCATCTGATAGCTTGTGATAGAGATAACATATGATAGTGATGAGTAATTTAATTTGACACCCAAGTGTTGGAAGTAATTAGGGTGAAATTCTTCTGATTTGGCCGAGAAACTTTAGTAGAGTAACATGTTAGTCAATTTTGCACAATAAACACTTGTATGAGTTGATAGTAAATTACTTGTTTGAATTATGATGTCTAGGAACCATAGCTCTATTTTAATTTTAATCCTTGATAACAAATTCTAGTATAATCTAGTTCATATATCCCAATTTAAAACCCACATTCGAAATTGTAGCTATCAGATCGGAATTCATTAACAAATGTTAAATTTTCTCATCATGCTCTTTGTAGGATTCGACCCCAACCTTGTTTGGTTACTATATTTTGACAACAACCATTTTATTCCCATTTGAGGGTGTAATTGGGTGACATCAATATATAACACTTGATCAGATATTACATGCATACATGTTGTAGACTATACGCTCACAAGTCGTAGGTTATTTGATTGCATATTATAGACCTTATAATAAGTAACGGTTTGTATGAAACAAGCCTCGTAGGTCATTATTTTAAGTGTTATCCATTTCTAAAGGTTGTAAATGTATAAGTTATTGATTGAGTGTTATAGGACTAATGCATCATAATTGAATAGTCGTATATTATAAGTGTTTTACATTCTAAGAGTTCATGTTTAAAACAATTACGTATCCATCCTGCGTACAAGATTGCCCAATAAGTTTGAGATTATAGCTTATTCTCAGACTTGCTACCTATTTTAGAGGTCATTGGTACACATGCTCCCGAATAATTGATCCGCAACTCATTTGAACATAAGATCACATGTTCTAATAGTTTTATTGTACATTCGATATACGCCTAAGGACTTACATCCTCACAAGTAGTTAAGAACCTTACAATACATTTATTGTTAAATAACCTTGGGTTGAACGTTATAAATTCTACGTTATTGGGATGCTTATATGTTGTATAATATTCTATATAGGTAATGTTAGGGTCGCACTCTTAAGTTGAAATTGGTTTCATACGGTGATTACTGAGATGTTTTCAATAATAGCTTTATTGTTATGTTAAGCATTGCCATGTGTAGGTTGGTTTTAGTTTATTTTCAGATTTGGGATGTTCATATACAGACGAAACTCTATCGAAATTTTAAAAGAATTTGTATCCTTAATTTCCGCATGCTTATTTAAATTTGAGGACGAATATTCTTAATGAGAAAAGGTGTTACAGCCCATGCATTCACGTGAGAATGGATTGTATACATAAATCACTATGAGCTAGATTTGTTATAATTATGATTGACAAGAAATATGTTGAATCCTTATTCATACACGAGTTTAAAGTAATTAAAAAAATAGAATTGATGAATAATGTATTATCGACTTGAGTCGAGTCGAGACTTAACTCCTGCTTGAGTGTGGAAGTAGAATCAAGCAAATATATCAAAAAATAACGAGTCTTTATTTATGATATCTCTCGAGTCTAATTATGGAGATATAATTAAGGTTGTAATAATCATGAAAGAGAAAGTCGCTGAATAATTTCTTTACAGAGTTTTAAAATGAGTTATCTAAGTAAATGAGAGATACGATGTACTATATATATATATATATATATATGAGACTTTAAAGATGACCATATGTGGTATTATATTTACGAACCCTTAGTGATGCCCTCTAATGTAGTATATTTATGGGTCATTGATGATGCCCATATGTTGTATTATATTTGTGGGTCCTTAATGACACCTCTTTGTTGTATTATACGTATGAGTCCTTGATGATACCCATTTATATAAGGAGCTCAAAATTTTATTACTTGCAATTCCTTGATGATTCTTATTTATTATATCATTTCTTCGAGTTCTTGATGATGCTCGTATGGCAAAAGAAAATCTTTTATGTCATAAAATTGTAGTAACTATGCCTACAAGGTTTAGTAAGAGTCTTTTGTTTTCAGGTTATTTGCCTAATGTGGCATTCAAAATATTGACCGACTCTTATACATGTTGTTTGTTAAATCTGAATTTATGTTTATTCATTCCTTACATATCTATATATTTCATTTGTATAGACATCTCATTAACGGAGGCTCTGTATTTCGTATTACTTATTCAGGTAGAGGCCTAGGAAGACCTCTTCAATAGGAGTTGTTGAGTTCAATATTTGAGTTGGTAAGCTCTTTTCTTTTTAGAGTTGTCAAGCTAGAGTTTTGAATTTTATCTTACTTACGTACAGTGACATAGACAGGTAGGGGTCGTGTCCCGGCCATGAGTTATGTGTTATGCTCTTAGAGGTTTGTAGACCTATATTGTATGACAGTATCTTGATTATGGACGTGTCAGCCTTTATATTTAGTTGTTGACTTTCATGACCAACTCACCAGCCTTGTTATGTATCTTATGACTGTAACACCTCAGTATTCGAAAGAGCTAAAAATAGAAAGAACTAAATTGGAAATAAGCTAAATCTGAAAATTTTCAAGTTAAGCTTAAGAAGTGAGTTTTGGGTCAACTTCAAATGATCATAACTTTCATTATAGGATGAGTTAGGTGGCCCATAAGATATCAAATGAAATTTCTTGGAATCCTCTTTCCAACGCCACTAAGTTTGCTAATTTTCGAGCTCGTATGAGGGAGATATGACTGTTTGATGTTAGGCTGTCCAATTAAGGAAAGTTACCCGGATTTAAGAGGGTGTATTTTGGTCTTTTCCTTACCCAATCAGGTTAATTCGTTTTTTGTAATTAATTAGGGGTCTAAACTGATTTGGTTCAGTTTTCCCAAACCAATATACGCTTAGGGTTTTGAGAAGAGTTCAAGAAGAGGAGAAAAAGGAGAAAAGTCAAGCATTCGTCGAGTTCTTGATGTTTTGTTGCGGAATTTCATCAAGGATTCGATCCTAAGAGGTATGTGAGTTCTCATAGTGTTGTCTTCGTTCACCCACACGCCAATCATATTAATTTCAGCGAAGTTTTGTTCTTGAAGTTGGAGAATTCGAGTTCTTGATTAGTTTCTTGAAAGTAATGTTTTTCGTTTTTGAATTAGGATGGGTTAATGATTTCTTGAGAAAATTTTGAGTATATTGAGGGTAGTTTCGAGTAGATTCTTGTGTACTTTGGTTGGGTATACGAATCTAAGTGATTGGGAAAGAAACCATTCAATTCTAGATGAATTAGGGTCGAAAAATGAGTAAGAAAAGTCGTCGGGGAAATCTAGGCATGGTGTGGCGCGCCGCCCCACCATTGCACCAGAAAATCTGTAGGTTGGGGATTGGCACCCTGCCCCAGCCACACCTCTGTAGTTCAAGGGTTGGCGCCCTGCGCCAGGGTCGCCTACCCCCACCCTTTCTTCGTCGTTTAGTCCATCTGAGTTCTTTCAAAGGGTACCTTTACTCCCCTTTGATCCTATACACCGTAAAATACTTCTAAACATCTAGAAATCATTCAAACAAGAATCATAACCCTGAATTTATAATTCTAATTCAGGGAGAGCTAAGAGTCAAGTCTTGAGAGTTCATCCAAGTCATTTTAACAAGTCTTTTACAATCTTTTAAACTTGTTTAAATGACTTGAGCACTGATTTTGAAACAGAGTAGAGTTGCATTCATTTTCTTTAAAATGATATACGGGAACAAAGTATTTCCAAGATTAAATGTTTTCACATTTAAGCAAGAGAGGAAACACCAATTTGCCAAAAGAGTTCATGAGCAGTTTTCAGTATTCTCTCTTTTTAGAGAAAGATTGTTTAGTAATAATCTCAAACTATAGAAAGAGGAATTGTTTTCTCTAAAATATAATGAGCTAAGTATTTTTGGGAGTAGTATTGAGCACTAATATGGGGGAGAGTTCATACAACTCACAACCCCCAAAAACCATGTAGCCAACGTGGGTAGAAAGGGTCATACTTTTTAGATGATTCCTTAATGCTTTTAGCATAGACTAGTGGATCGACTTTTTAGTAGGTTCTATACCTCGACAAAGTATAGGATGGCTCTGGCAGTGTGGGTTAGAGGATGTATCATCACATAGCTCATAGTGATGATTGTCGGTTTGAGAAACTCCCACAGAGCTATTTTGTATTCTTATATACACAAAGTTTACTTTGTATTTTCATATATAAACTGAGTTTATATTGTATCCTTTCATACGAACTGAGTACACTGTATTTTTAAATACATTGAATTGTTATTTACTGTTTTAAATGCTTTATATAAACTACATATTTATTGTTGTTTTTATATTGTATTGAGTTGAGTATCCCTTAATTGAGTTGAGATGAGGTAAGTGTTTCATTCATATTCCAGTTCAAGCTTATGTCTTGTTTAGATTTCCCCCGACATGCTCATACATTCCATGTACTAACGTCATTGGCCTGCATTTTTTATAATGAAGATACAGGAAACTTGGATTAGCATCCAGCACCTCATTGATCCAGTTGAGATTTACAGTTGTTGGTGAGCCTCCTTGCTTTCGGAGGATCCCTTGTTTACTTTCAGTTATTTCATTTCGTTATTAGGATGTCGTTGGTCTTATCCTGACGCCCATCTCAGTTATTAGAGGTTTCATAGATAGATAGACACTAGTTCATGAGTATTTTCATTTTCAATTGTTCATGTTAAGACTTGATTTGCCTCCTTGGCTAGTTGAATGTTTATTTCTGAAACATTATGAGTTATCTTTTGAGACAGTTGATTAAAGTTTATCTTATTTATGAGTAAGTCTTATGCTAAGAGTTGAACCAGGCCAAGGGTTCGCTTGGGGCCATCAATGGTTCTCGAGTGCCAGTTGTGTTCAGGGTGTAGGCTCGGGGCATGACAACGACATCCTTATTTGCTTTGTAATTAGTGAGTATCTTTAAGTTCATCCTTATTGGACTTGATTTTATAAACACTTGTTAATAAGCTATTATCTTGCTAGATTGATATATTTGGAAGGCCTCATTGTCCTAAGACATTCATCAGGAGATACACTCTATGTTTGGTACGCTCGACCTTACAATGTTTCGGGTGCCAGTTTTGTCTATCAAGATTTTGATTGTTACAATCGACCTTTGAAACTTATTGAGTACACATTTTTTTTTCCTCATACTACTCCTGGTGCATCTTTTTAATGCAGACCTTAACACTATAAACCCCTGCTAATCTAGTTAGTCTAAGACCGTGTCTAGTTTAAAGTTTTTTACTTATTTTCGGAGCAACAATCTAGCTTCTTTTATCTTATTTACTAGTCTTTTAGATATCAAACAGTTTTGTTGTGTTGAACAGTTATAATTTGTTTTAGAAGTTTTTACACCGGTGACACAATATTTTGTGCATTTTTACTATCTTCCACACTTGATATATGTTTTTATGAAAGCTTGATATAAGACTTATTACTCTATTATTTTACTTTTTCGCTTTATTATTTATTGTCGTTGTTGGGTGAAAGATTAACTTATCTACAGGGGGTAAGGATTAAAAATTTATAATTTATTTTCTTATGATTTCCAGATATACGAAGTTTCAATAAACAAGTAATTATTTGTCAATGGCATGTAGTACCACGATCATTAAATACTAATTGCTATCATTTTGACTACATTAATTCCAATCTTCATTTACTTTTAAATTCTTTGACCAATCATACCACTTCACATTAATTGAAACAGATAAAGTAATTTTCAATTAAATTTTGTAACTCTCAGAAGTTAATGACTAATATTGCAATGCAAATTATGATTTATCAAAATTGCGAGAAGTAAATAATATATATAAGCAACTTCAATCAAGAAAATTAATTTTCATTCACCATTCAAGAGCTTTCACACCTAAACTATTTTTTATAATACAAAAAATTTATCAAGTTTATAAAATATTAATATTCATAAAGATACTTGAAAAAAAATCTTGAAATAAAAAATCTAACACTAAATTCAACAAAAGTCAATTAATATTGTATTACCTATATCTTGTCTTATATGAGTTTAGTTACGACCTAGATCAGAATGAAATTATGACACATTTAAATTACCACAATATATAATATAACAATTTTTATGCTATAAGTGATTTTATATATGCAACGTTTTTTTACTAAAACCCCTCAAATAGTTTTTCAATTTGTTCATCCAAATTTCAAATTTACAATTTACAAATGGTTGTTACTAATATTATTTTCATATAACCGCTTTGATTTGCCCCTATATATATGTATTTATGTATCTCACCTCAATCTTAATTAATTAGCATTTTACTACTTTACTCTAAGAATTTTTTTGTTCAGGGTTGATATTCATCAAGCTCATCAAAATGAATCTCTAATAAAAAATTATTTTTCATCTCCAATATTTTAATCTAAATATTCATTTCCTATCAACAGCATGAATGCCCCGGATTGCTCCATTTGCTTGGAGATTGTTTCTAACAATAATAGCAGGTCCATTGCCAAGTTCAAGTGTGGACACCTTTTCCACTTAGGTATTAATTCATTACTAGATCTACTTTTTTGGACCTGTATTTATAAAACTTATTCTTCATATTCACATGAACTTTATTTAAATTTCAATTCAAATCTTATGACATATTCTGAGTATTTCCTTACCCATTATATTTTTATTAAAGTGAACTTCTTAAATCTCTTTCTCTTTCTTCTCCATTTAACCCTTTTCGGATTCAGAAGAATATTTTCTAGGAGTAACTTTTGAAATTCTTTTAGAGAAGAAAAAAGTATAATTAATCTGCAATTAATTTAAGAAGTTTTGATCTGAAAATATTTATAAGAATGTGTTTCAAACAAACACTTTTAGAATTTTTTAAAATAAATGCTTAGATTTAGTATAACCAATAGTCGATATGAATCAATTTTTTTATGACCGGGATGGATCTCCTTGTCCCCTACCCCCTTCTCCATGTAGGGTGATAGGAAGAGAACAAAAAAATCAACAACAAAAGATTAAATTGTACCTAATGTATGAAAGACCTGTACCAATATACTTAAACCATAATTACTATAGTAAGATGTCTTTTTATTGAAAATGCAATATCGACCCACACCCCTTATATTCTTGGTTATGTAGATTTTTCGCATTTACCCCACAACTCAAGAAATTCAATAACTTGTTTATTATTTATCTATATTTATTTCATTAACCTATAAGGTGTTATCGTCTTTTTCCTACTCTAATTTTTCTATGAGAGTAAAAATCTTTTGGTAAATTGCTCCATTTGAAATTGTATTTGTATGTGTGCGTATATTTAATTATATTTATTTTTAGTGCAGATTGTATAGGGCCAGAATTCAATGTAGGAGGCTTAATGTGTTACCCCAATTGCCGAGATATAGAAGATGGAAATTGGTTATTTCTAGAAGGCGAGCAATCATATGCAAAATACTATGAGGAGGAAGATGAAACAATGTTGGTAATTTAATTACCTAATATTTATCACTCACACCCTTTATATGTTAATTGAATAATCTTGTTTAGTTTATATTTTTATTTTTATTTTGGTAGAAAAAGAGATAATACATTTATATAGATTAATATCCATCAGTATAGAATAATGACAACTTACTGCTAGTACTATTCTTTGTAGTATTATTTAGAGACAGAGTGGTAATACATAATAGGTTTGTCACGACCCAGACCGTCGTGAATGGCACCCACACTAACAATCCGGTGGTAGAACCACTACTATAACCAAACTAAGCAACTAAAACAATACTAAGGCAATTAAGTTACGGAAGCAAGTTAATTAACTAACAAATGCGGAAATTTAATACCTAGAACCTAAAAGTCAATGTACCAAAACATCTAAACAAATTATCCAAGTCTAAACAAGAAGGGATACAGCCCCAACTAACGAACTAATCAACAAACTAGAACAAATATCTAAGTCCGGAATGATGGACATAGATGAAAGAGAATCCCATGGCAGCCTGAAAGAATTGGCTCACCCTTGAATTCGAAGCAATGATCACAGATCTTCTAAGTGAGGTCTGCCAGTAGCCGTTTGAAGATGCCCTGTACTCAACAAAAATAAGAGCAAGTGCAGCATCAGTACACAACCACAGTGTACTGGTAGGATCACACGGCTATCCCACTAGTGCAACATAAACAAGTCAAACAACATTATAATCACACACATATATATCAGCATATACAATATAATCAACCTGAAGAATCAACATCACATTACACATTTATCATCATATCATTGGTCCTCTCACGGAACCCAAACCCAAACAGTTAGCATGCTGGCACGTGGCAATCCGATCCCATATTTATGCCAGAATGTGGCAAACCGATCCAATAATTATGCCGCAACGTGGCAATCAAATCCAAGTTAGTTATGCCGGAACGTGGCATTTTGATCCCATTCACACTCCACAATCACAAACACAAGTACATCATCAAGATTATACATTTAAGTCATGATTTCATGGAAATGATATTCATCTATCTCAGTTATAACAAGTGTGATCAACATTGCAACATTCATACATACACAAGTATCATAATGAGGCAAGAACAAGCATACATCACACAAACATAGAATCACAACCATCACCTACCTCGAAACAAGCTTGAAACCCTAAAAGTTTGATCTTTCCCTTTCCGGATTCATTCCGCTTGTTCGTGGTTTACAAACAATCACAATAACACGGGAATCAACAAGCAACCGCTAATTACTCGAAACTACAACAATTCTATGAACCCTAGATCAAACCCATGATCTCAATCATCCCAACTAGGGTTGTTTCCACCATAAAATCTATAACAAAATCTTCCGCATCAATATTCACCCATTCTATTACCTTCTACAGATCGAAAATGGATTCGGGAGTGAAACGCTTACCTTTAGCTTCAAGAATAGTGAAAAACGAGTAGAAATTGCTCGGGGTTCGTTCCTTAGCTCTAAAAGTTGAAAAGTGCCAAATAAGGTTGTTTAGGGGTTTATTAACGACATTAAGTCACGTCTGGCCCACCACTGCGGCCCTCACCCCGTTGTAGCGGCGGTGCTAGAGCGACCAAAGTGCCTGCCAAAGCGGCATTATTGAACCAATGAGCTATTCGTCTTTCATCTTCAATTCTAAGTCTCATCGTACCCGCCACAGCGCCCCACATCCCGCTGTAGCGGCCCCGCCATAGAGGCCCAACCCAGCACTAAAGTGGCAAAAACGAAACAGAATGCTATTTTAAGGAATTCCAAACCCCCATTCCACAACACACTTCTAACCTACGACGCTCAGAAAATACCCTTCACGCTAAGATCGATTCCCGGAGATCTACTCACCCAAATTCAATTTCGTAAAGTCATACGGTTTCCTTAGCAAGCTATCAAACTACTCATGGAATCAAACTCAAAAACAACTCACCCGATTGTTACCAGATATCCCCACATCTCAAGGACTCTGATTTCGTCCAAATCTAGACATGGTTGGAAAAATACAAATATTGCGAACAAGTTTTGCCGGCCCCAAATTTTTGCCCGTTGACATTTCTATAATGACGGAACCCGGTCGTTACAATAGATACCAATTTACCCATCCCTCGTCCCCGAGTGACAAAACTTAGGAAAAGTATGCTAAGGAAAGAATGATGTAGTACCTAATTCGACGAACAATTGGGGATACCTGTCTCGCATGTCCCTCTCTATTTCCCAAGTAGCTTCCTGAATTGGACGATGCTTCTATTGAACTTTCACAGACTTAATCTCCTTGGTCGTCAACTTACGCACATCATGATCAAGAATAGCAATCGGTTTCTCCTCATATTGGAGGTCTTTGTCTAGCACAATTTAGTCCCACTTAATGCTAAAATCTCCATCACCATGATAGCTCTTCAATATAGACACATGAAATACCGAATGAACACCGGATATATTAGGGGGTCGAGCCAATATGTACGCCACCGGCCCTACACATTCAAGAACCTCAAAGGGACTAATATATCACGGACTTAACTTGCCCTTCTTACCAAATCTCATCACCCCTTTCATGGGTGATACCTTAAGAAGAACGTTCTCGCCAGTCTAAAATTCCATGTCTCTTACCTTATGATTCGCACACTTCTTCTGTCTACTCTGGGATGCTAGAAGTTTAGCTTGAATACTCCTCACCTAGGCATACTTCACTAAATCCACCCCCAAAGGTTTCGCATCTCCAGCCTCGAACCAACCTATGGGTGACCTATATCCCCTCCCATACAATGCCTCAAATGGTGCCATGTCAATGCTGGAGTGATAACTATTATTATAGAAGAACTCACACAAAGGTATGAATTTATCCCAATGCCCTCCAAAATCAATCACACATCCCCTCAACATGTCTTCCAATACTTGAATAGTCCTCTCAGATTGTCCATCCGTCTGTGGATGAAAGGTTGTACTTAAAGTGAGTTGCGTGCCCAATTCATCATGCAATTTCCTCCAAAACATGGCAGTGAATTGGGTACCACGATCTGAGATTATAGAAAGGGGCACCCCATGAAACCTCACTATCTCTTTCACATACACCTTAGAAAATTGTTCAGCGTTATAATCTGTTCTTACCGGAATGAAATGGGCTGACTTAGTCAATCTATCAACCACTACCCAAATAGAATCGAATTTCCCCAAAGTCTTAGGAAAACCAACAACAAAATCCATAGCTATTCTTTCCCACTTCCATTGCGGAATTGACATTTTTTGAAGTAATCATGCAGGCCTTTGATGCTCATATTTCACTTGTTGACAATTTTGACACTTCGCCACAAACTCCGCTATATCTTTCTTTATGCCCGACCACCAATAAATTCGTTTCAGATCTCTACACATCTTGGTCACACTCGGATGAATAGAATATCGTAAACAATGAGATTCTGCCAGCAATTTTTGAATCAAGACATCAACTCGAGGAACACAAATCCTCCCTTTAACACTGAGTACACCATCCGCATCAAGAGTGGCCTCTTGTGCCTTACCATTCGCCATTTTTTCCTTGAGTTCGTTCAAATTTTCATCCTCAAATTGCTTGGCCTTGATCTCCTCAATGAATGTGGCCTTAACCTCAATATTAACTAACACCTCCGCCTATTTCAGAGATGCCTAACTGCATGAACTTAGACTCTAAGGTCTGAATTTCTTTGGCCAAAGGTCGCTTAGTTAAGTAAGCTAAGCTACCCATACTTACCTCCTCTCAACTCAAAGTATCTGCCACAACATTAGCCTTACCCAAATGGTATTGAATCGTCACATCATAATCTTTGAGTAACTCCATCCATCTTGGCTGTCTCAAATTCAGATCCTTTTGAGTGAACACATGCTGCAAACTACGTTGATCAGTAAACACTTCACACTTCACACTTAACACCATAAAGATAGTGCCGCTAGATCTTAAGAGAAAATACTACCGCCGCCAACTCCAAATCATGGGTTGGATAGTTTCTCTCATGCCCCTTCAATTGGCGCGACACATAGGCTATAACATTCTTATCCTGGATTAATACATCGCCCATTCCAGAATAAGAAGCATTACAATAAAGTATAAAAATTTTACCTTCCACCGGTAATGCTAGGATAGGTGCGGTGGTCAAAAGAGTCTTGAGCTTTTGAAAGCTCTCCTCACATTTTTCAGTCTATTCAAATGGTATCTCCTTTTTGGTCAAATTGGTCAAATGAGTAGCAATTGAAGCAAAATTCCTAACAAATCGACGATAATAGCTAGTGAGTCCCACAAAACTCCTAACCTCCGTCACGGAGCTAGGCCAAACTCAATTCCTAACCGCTTTAATATTTTCAGGATCTACCATTACACCTTCTTTTGACACTACATGCCCTAAAAATGCAACTGATTTCAACAAAAATTCACCTTTGACAATTTAGCATATAACTTTTGTTCCCCAAGAACACCCAAAACAATACGAAGATGGTTGACATGCTCTTCTTCACTTTTCGAATAAACCAAGATATGATTAATAAAGACTATCACAAAGGAATCAAGAAATGGCTTGAACACCCCATTTATCAAACTCATGAAAGCTGCAGGCGCATTGGTCAAACCAAAAGACAACCAAAAATTCATAGTGCCCATAACGAGTTCTAAACGCCGTCTTGGGCACATCCTCAGGCCTAATTTTCAATTGATGGTAACCGGATCTTAGATCAATCTTTGAGAAAACCGATGCACCTTGCAATTGGTCAAAGAGATCATCTATTCTAGGAAGGGGTACCTATTTCAAATAGTGACCCTATTTAATTGCCGATAATCTATACACATTCTCATACTACCATCCTTCTTCTTAACAAACAAAACTGGAGCACCCCATGGGGAAGCACTAGGGCAAATAAATACCTTATCAAGGAGCTCTTGGATTTGAGCCTTAAGCTCTCTTAATTCTGTCGGAGCCATGCGATATGGAGAAATAGAAATGGGACGAGTACCAGGCTCTAAATCAATGCAAAAATCTATATTTTTATCCGGAGGCATACCAGGCAAGTCATTAGGAAACACTTCACTAAATTCAGCCACCACAGGAATAGACCTAATGGATGGAGCCTCAATCTCAACATCCCTAACATGAGCCAAATAAGCCAAACAACCCTGCTCTACTAATTTACTAGCCCGAATGGAGGATATAATCTTAGCTTACTCAGGCTTGAACACCCCTTCCCACTCTAATTTTTCCCTTCCCGAAATTTCTAGAATCACAGACTTAGTATTACAGTTAAGCACAACATAATAGGAGGACAACCAAGTCATGCCTAAGATTATGTCAAAGTCAATCATATCCAAAATCACCAAATCAGCCCAAGTCTAAAAACCCATAAACACAATAGGACAAGCACAATAGACATGGGTGACTGTGACTGACACTCAAATAGGGGTAGAAACACTAATGGGAGCATCAAGTATATCACAAATCATCTCAAAATCAGAGGCAAATCCCACATATACATATGAATAAGTAGAACCCGGATCGAATAACACATTAGCTATCCGGTCAAAGACAAGAATAGTACTTGTGATCACCGCGTCGGACGCCTCCGCCTTATTTTTTCCCAGGAAAGCATAACATTGAGCTCTATCATCTTGACGAGCCACTTCCCTGCCTAATTGTGTGTTACCCCTACCTCCATTACCATTACCATTTCCTCTACCCCCATGGCCTAGATGATTAACTCCTCGCCCACCTTGTGGACGTCCTCTACCATTATTACCATTCCCCGCGGGTACCACTACTCTAGACCACTGCTGTTGCGCAAGTGCGATCAAATGATGGTTTTCCATCCGTCGAAGGCACGACACTCTGACTATCCTAAAAATTATGAGATGGAGTTCCCGAGTAGTTACCTGTAGAGGCGAGCATAGCGGGCTGAATTGGCTTGGCTGCAGGTGGGGGCCTTCCAGACCCCTTAGAGTAAGAGCCTTGAAAGTTACCTGAATTCTTTACTCTATTTGCCCAAGCCTTAGCTTGACCGTCTCACCTTACCCCTTCCACTTTCTTAACATGGTCTGTCACCTCATTAAAAATCCTACCTACAGAAGTCATATGAACAGATAATACGTGCAACTTTGAATTCAAACCTCTAATAAACAACCGGATCCTCTCCTCCTCAGTAGTAACCAACTGTGTAGCATATCTGGATAAGGCATGGAACTTTGCCTCATAAGCAGCGACAGATATACCACCTTGCTCTAAAGCCATAAATTCACCCTTCTTGCCATCCCTCAAAGTTCTAGGCACATACTTTTCTAGAAATAGAGCATGAAATTGGGTCCAAGTAAGTGGAGGTAAAGTAGAAGATCTGCACTCCATATAAACTCTCCACCACTTCTTGGCCTCACCTTGAAGTTGGAAAGACACGAACTCAACCTCATGTCGGTGAACAATCCCTAATTTATGCAGCCTCTCATAACAGTCTAAGATAAACTCATAAGCATCTTCAGTCTCAGAACCAGCAAATATTGGAGGCTTAAGCTTTAGAAACTTAGTTAACATATCATGCTCGTTCCCAGTCATAAAAGAACCCAACAAAGGACGAAAGAATGCATCAATACCTATATTTCCACCCGTCTTAGGCGCAGTGCTAGCAATATGGGGATTAGCGGGAGCCTAAGTTGCTTGAGAAGATGGAAGCACTCCAGGACCATCCAACCCTTTCAAGAACGCCATAATATGTTGACCTAACATCGGATCGATGGGAGGAACAACCGCAGTCTCCGCTGGCACCTCTCCCTCTTGTCCATTTTCTTCAACCTCAATATCCTCTTCTATCTCTTCATTATGCGCAGGAGGTTCTCGTTCATAGGAATATTATCAATCGGTACCTCATTCATAGCAGGTGCTACTCTCCCACGGCCTCTACCCTAAGCTCCTCCTCTACCTCTGCCTCGAGAGCGACCTCTCGCTGTAGATTCCTCAGCTGATGCATTGACAAGAGCTATGGGCCTAACACTGTTATACCTAGTATTAACCATCTGCGAACAGAAGAGTGAAGGGGGTCAGATACTAATTTGAATCGCCAGATACCAAATGGAATCAAGTCATAGCACTAAAGGAGACAAAAGAAAAATAAAGATTTCCTAAAGTCATATAGCCTCCCGAAAAAAAGTAAAGGCGTCCCCGTACCGTTCCGCGAGACTCTATAAGACTCGTTTCGGTATATCGAGATCAACGAGCCTAGCCTCTGATACCAACTTTGTCACAACCCAGACCGTCGTGATTGGCACCCCCACTAACCATTCGGTGGGAGAACCACTACAACAACCAAACTAAGCAACTAAAACAATACTAAGGAAATTAAGTTACGAAAGCACGTTAATTAACTAACAAATGCGGAAATTTAATACCTACCATCTGAAAGTCAATGTATCAAAACATCTCAACAACTGATGCAAGTCTAAACAAGAAGGGATACAACCCCACCTAACGAACTAATCAACTAACTAGAACAAATATCTATGTCCGGAATGATGGACATAGACGAAAGAGAATCCCATGGCAGCCCGAAAGAATTGGCTCACCCTTGAATTCGAAGCAATGATCACAAATCTTCTAAGTGAGGTCTGCCAATATCCGCTTGAAGAAGTCCTGTACTCAACAAAAATAAGAGCAAGTGCAGTATCAGTACACAACCACAGTGTACTGGTAGGATCACGTGGCTATCCCACTAGTGCAACATAAACAAGTCAAACAACATTATAATCACATGCATATATATAAACATATACAACATCGTAACATGAAGAATCAACATTGCATTTCACATTATTCATCACATAATTGGTCCTCTCACGGAACCCAAACCCAAACAATTAGCATGCCGGTACGTGGCAATCCGATCCCATATTTATGCCAGAACATGGCAATCCGATCCAATAATTATGCCGGAACATGGAAATCCGATCCAAGTTTGTTACGCTGAAACGTGGCAATCTGATCTCATTTACCCACCACAAACACAAACACAAGTATATCATTAAGATCATTCATTTAGGTCATGATTTCATGGCAATGATATTCATCTATCTCATTTACAACAAGTGTGATCAACATTGCAACATTCATACATACACAAGTATCATAATGAGTCAAGAACAAGCATACATCACACAAACATAAAATCACAACCATCACTTACCTCGAAACAAGCTCGAAACCCTAATAAGCTTGATCATTCCCTTTTCGGATTTGTTCCGCTTGTTCATGGTCTACAAACAATCACAATAACACGGGAATCAACAAACAATCGCTAATTACTCGAAACTATAACAATTCTATGAATCCTAGATCAAACTCATGATCCCAATCATCCCCACTAGGGTTGTTTCCACCATAGAATATGTAATAAAACCGTCCCCATCAATATTCACCCATTCTATTACGTTCTACGATTGAAATTGGATTCAGGGAGTGAAAAGCTTACCTTTAGCTTCAAGAATGGTGAAAAATGAGTAGAAATCGCCAGGGGTTCGTTCCGCTCTAAAAGTCGAAAAGTGCCAAATAAGGTCGTTTAGGAGTTTATTAACAACATTAAGTCGTGTCTGGCCCGCCATAGCGGCCCTCACTCCGCTGTAGCGGCGGCGCTAGATCGACCAAAGAGCCTGCCAAAGCGGCATTCTTGTACCAGTGACTTATTCGTCTTTCATCTTCGATTTTAAGTCTCGTCATACCCACCACAGTTCCCCACATCCCGCTATATCGGCCCCGCCATAGCGGCCCAACCCAGCGCCAAAGCGGCAAAACGAAATAGAATGTTATTTTAAAGAATTCCAAACCCCCATTCCACAACACATTTCTAACCCACGACGCTCTAAAAATGCCCTTCACGCTAAGATCGATTCCTGGAGATCTACTCACCCAAATTCAATTACGTAAAGTAGTACGGTTTCCTTAACAAGTTATCTAACTACACATTCAATCAAACTCAAAAACAACTCATCCGATTGTTACCAGATTTCCCCACACCTCAAGGACTCCGATTTTGTCCAAATCTGGATAAGGTTGAAAAAATACAAATACTACGAACAAGTTTTTTCGGCCCCATATTTTCCCCTATTGGCATTTCTGTAAAGACAGAACCCGGTCGTTACAAGGTTCTACAATACTTGGTAGATGCTTTTTAGAGTTCCTTCTTTAGTTTAATAATTCGAATAAACGCCTCTCATTTTCATTTACTGAAATTATTTTATGAAATGATACAGATTAATTTTATTTTATGTATTTTTTATCTTAGAACTTTTATAAGGAGTCGGAGGAGGGTGCAAAAAGGGGAAAAATACTTTAAAAAATGTGAACCATGTACTAATTAGTGATGTGATGCATTGTCACATTACAAAACTTGACTATTTCAATTGGATGGTTAACAAAGAATATTAGTTTCGAGTCGATGATATGTAACCTTAAAAGTTAGACTTAATTACTATGATGAATATATAGTATTTCCAAAGAATTCTAGTATGGTAGGAATGTATATTAGGTATGTTGGTTGTATGAAATAAGTCTCATATTTGTAGGTTAAAAAAAGTTATATATGAGGTGTACAGAGTTTTTAATGTAGGGAGATTTTTAGGAAAAATTATGATGACTTGATTCAAAGCAAGTAATATCATACCATGTTAAAAGTATATTTGTGTTAGTTTAGCAAACAATTAGAATCATAGTCAATTATTCAACAGGATGAATTAATTGTGAGTAGATTTATTATCTTTATATTCATAAAGATGCATATACAAATAGAAGCCAACAGAATTCAGTGGCCACAAATACTGAGATAATATTGGCGCACAAAAATAATCTCCAAAGAAGTTTGTATCACGTGAGTCATGTGGAACCTAGCTTGTGATGGGACATAGAAACTAAATAGATTGAGGGGGAGAGGATTGAGAGTAAAAACAATTTTTTAAACTAACAATTGAATATAAAAAAAAATACTACATATAAAATGTAGGATGCTCTTAACTATGTGGGGTCCTTGGAGAAAACAATGTCAAGTTGGCCCAAAGGCAACAATATCACACTTGGGTGATTTGAAAATATAGAATATTTTGATGCCTCTATTTAAAGTTGAGATTGTTAAGAAAATAAAATTGTTTTGCTAGAACTGGTATTAAATAGGCAAAGTCATTTATTATTGAATCTCAGTTGCTACTCCATTAGATGTTCCTATTTTTTATTATTGTAACTCTTGGGTTTTTGTGACAAAAATCCTAATGCACAAGGATAGTAGTCACAAAAATTACATAAACAACAAGTTATAATGCTGACTGATTGTAAGATTTTTTTATTCACTATGACTAAAAATCCTTGCGATTTATTAGAGTTTAACTAGAAATTTCGATGATCATCATTAGTTATTGTGTAGAAATTTAACAACACATTTTGATTCAATATAAATTTAAAATTACAAACTATATGGAACCAAAGTTGATAACCACTATTATAATAGATGAGTCCACAAATTGGACTCATTTAGGGCTTTATTTTGATAGAAATAGTGTCCTCAAATGCTTATTTAGTCTTAATATCTGATGAAAACTCTTAAGTTTCAGGTATTTGATGTTTTAGTGGAAGCATGTACACTTAGGCACAAAGAGGAAGAAAAAAGCTAGAAAGAACGTAAAAACTGAAGCCTGAGCTTCGCCAATCACTCTTGGCGAATCGCCGAAGGGAAGTACACCGCCCTTTGTTCCAGTACGCAGAGCCCTGAAGGAAGTGGATCTAAAAGGTGATGAAAGGAGCAGTCGGGGCTTCACCGAACAGTTTCGCGAAGCAATGCCATACTGCCCAATGGTCCAGAAAACAAACATGCTGAAGGCAAGGCACAAAAGGCGATGAACTAGAAGAAGGGCGATTCGCCAAGTCATTCGGCAATCCCACTAACCTCGCACAACTGTCCGCCGCAACACTAAATCTGAAAACTATAAATACTAGCCTTAGTTATTATTTTAAGAGATCTGAATATTATAATTTTTCACTTTAGCTTTCATATTTTTTCTCAAGTTTGGAGAGGGTTTTGTGGGAGACTTGAAGAAACTAGTTCATCTTCCCCAAATTGGAAGTGGGTCTTCTATATTCTTCTTCTTTTGCTTAAATTAAGGTTTAATTTCTTATACCCATTTGATTTCTCTATCATTTTAGGTATAATTTCTTATTTCTTGATGTGTGGCTAAAAACCCCATTCTTGTGGTGTGATTTAGCAAATATTTGTTGATATTATTGTTGGGTCTTGCTTGATGATAGGTTAGATGCATTTTAATGGTGATTTCACCTAGTGGTTGTGGTCTAATTTAATGGGTTTGAAGTTGCTAATACAAAACCACCCCTTTGTTTTTGGCTTGCTCGAGAGAGAGGTGGTGAAACCAAGACCGCTAGACTGATGACCTAAGGAGTGGGTCGACATGAGGTTCAGCCCGAGAAGGTGAGCGCTAATCCCATATCCTAACACTCAGCTTGAGAGAGTGAGTGGGGTAAGGCGTAGACAGGCCTTCATGCAGCAAATGGGTGTCCGAGAGAAACCCATTTCAAACGGGGTAAGTTGCCCGAGAGGGAAGTTATTTCCATCTAAAGTTTAGCCTAGTCACTATTATCTTGCAAATTTCCTATCGAAAGCATGTACCCAACGATTTATATCAATATATATTTCGGTCACACCCGAAGAACTTCACCCCATACATGAATTTTCTCTTTATTTTTGTTGTTTTAGCTACACTTGTGACAAACCACCTTTGATATTTGACACTTTTGTGTCACCCACTTGAATTTACTTTGTTTCTATTAGAAAATTTCTTTTAAACTACAACTAATTAGAAGGAAATTCTAGTTCAACTACTATTTTCACTACCACTCCCTTGGGACACGACCCCAACCTTTAGTTGGGTTACTATACTATTGACGATCATAGATACTCATACCGTAGGTTAGTGTCGTTGGTCACGATAAGCATCAAAATGGCGCCACTGCCGGGGAGTGGTGTCACGTGAATATGTAGTTTTCTAGTGTTTTTGTTCTTTTTAGTGTAGTTTTTACTAATTTTACTTTTAGTTTTGTTTTTCTTTGTTTATTGTTTGTGTATGCAGGTCCTCTACCTAGAGCCAAAAGAGGGGTGGCCTCATGAAAATGAGGCAAACCTCACTAATGGAACTTGAGTGAGGAGTTGCGTCGTGCCACGACGTTAAATAAGGTGCTTCTTGGGAGGCAACCCAAGGTCGTAAATTTAGAATTTTACTTTTATAAATAATGGTGTGTTGATGTTGCAGATAAACCGAGAAAAGTATGGAAAATCTTAGGTTGGTGAGTAGAAAGTCCATTCCGCAAGTCGCTAAACATATCGGCGAGCCCGACTGGATCTGCTGTTTGGCTCAATATAAGAGTTGTACAGAGCCTGTAAAACTCGGCGAATTCGAAAAGCAGCTCGACGTATCGCCAACCTTCTTGGCGATCTCGATGCAGACAGCCGATCTCACCCCTAGAAAATTCAAGATTTTGAAGAAAGGGCAGGATAAATGATCACTCGGCGGACCGCTGAGTTGGTCGGCGAGTTGACTAACATCGTCGAATGGACAAGAACTGAACGGTTATAAAGTGCCAAAAATCTCAGAACTTTTAAATTTTCCCACTCTCCCTCCTTTTAAACTTCTCAACTTCACATCAAGGTAATATTTTCTAGATTATTGCTTGCCTTTAGTATTGTAGTCGATAATTAGTGCTTGGAGTGGATTACATTGCCGCCTAGCATTTCAAAAGTATTTTAATCGGCATCTAAGGTTGGTTTTTCGAACCCCGAATTTATTTTTAGCAATTTTGTACTCATTTGCAATGATTTTTTTTTTATTTGCATTTGAGGACAAATGTTTTTATTTGTGGTAGGGTGAGGCCCACCTTGTTTTGCTTGTTTCAGATACTTGTGTTTTGGTGTACATTTGGGTTGTCTGTTTTTAATTGTCTTTTTAAAAACTGCATTGCGATTGTTTGAGCTTATGGCTCTCTTTTGGGTTTAATTGAAAAATAATTTTGACCCTTTCGACCTCTTGTGTTGAAAGTGGCTGTTCTTGTACAAATTCATGTCTCAGTTTTGATCAATACCGATGACTTGAATAGTGCTCTTAATCGAACAAACATGAATGTGCGGCTACGACGAGAAGAAATGAAGTTGCATAGATAATATGTGAACTCTTTGCATCTCGTTGTGATTAGCCATTTCTCAAATTGATTCTCTTGTAATGACCCTTGCACACTAGCGAAAGTGTGTAGTCTTGTTTGACTTAAGTGTCGATGCCTTGTGTGATAAGCTTACTTTGAACCATGCATGAATAAACCCAGAATTTGCCCGTTATTCTGATTGATTTAGAAAAATGTCCTCTTGAGATGATCGTAGGTAACTTTAAAGAGTGTGAGCCAAATTTGACATATACCTCTTTTGTAGCCTACCCATGAGCGTGTGAAATTCTCTTGAACACCTTTTGAGCCTTACCTTTCTTTGGAAGAACCTTGATGAACCCTAGACCTTACTTGACCCACTACCTATAATCCTCTTGATTTGTGATTTAGCAAATAGCCAACTTAGGACAAAATCCTAAGTTGGGGGTGTGGTGAAAAGGAAAAGAAGAAGTCAAGAAGTGCAAAAAAAGTCCCCCTTAACCCATGGTGTTGCAGAACAATGGAAACCCTTCAAAAAAAAGTGTGTGGAATAAAGTACAAAAGAAATTGGATTTCCAAGCAATCCATGGAGGTGAATAAAAAGATGACTTAGAAGCACTAGAAAAAGAATTGCTAAAGGAAAAGAAGGGGATGCCTTGAGAATATCACATCTCATGAGGAAAAAGTCACTGAGCCTAAATGACCATACCTTTGCACTCAGCCCCATTACAAGCCTTAGAAAGACCTTTTTGATCTTGAGTGAGCCGAACCGAAGATCGATTGGAAAATAAGGGCAAGCCTATGGGTGAAAACATGCATTGTGTTCCTCTTTTTTAGTGTGAGCGTTGCATTTGATTCCTAATCTTGAATTGATTAACCTATGTGTGTGAACATGGAATCATTCTTTATGTGAGGGCATTTAGATACTTTTTGTTGAGCTTGAACTTGCACAAGTAGCAAGTATTGCTAGCTTGACAATCTTTGGTAATGGTGTGTCACAACTTGAATCTTTCAGTACACAATTGATCTTTGCAAGAGTAATTTGAGTCTTGTCGTGTATGTTCATGATTTAGTCTTGTGTAGCACTATTTGAGACATCCAATTTGAACTGTTGAACTTGAGTTTTACTTGAGAACAAGAAAAAGTTTAAGTTAGGGTGTTGATGAGTCCACATATTGGACTCATTTAGGGCTTTATTTTGATAGAAATAGTGTCCTCAAATGCTTATTTTGTCTCAATATCTGATGAAAACTCTTAAGTTTCAGGTATTTGATGTTTTAGTGGAAGCATGTACAATTAGGCGCAAAGAGGAACAAAAAGGCTGGAAAGAACGTAAAAACTGAAGCCTAAGCTTCTCCAATCACTCTTGGCGAATCGTCGAAAGGAAGTACACCACCCTTTGTTCCAGTACTTAAAGCCCCGAAGGAATTGGATCAAAAAGGTGATGAAAGGAGCAGTCGGGGCTTCACCGAACAGTTTCGCGAAGCAATGCCATACCGCCCAATGGTCCAGAAAACAAACATGCTGAAGGCAAGGCACAAAAGGCGATGAACCAGAAAAAGGGCGATTCGCCGAGTCATTCGGCGATCCCATTAACCTCGCCGAACTGTCCGCCACAACACTAAATCTGAAAACTATAAATACTAGCCTTAGTTATTATGTTTAGAGATCTGAAAATTATTGTAACTTTTCACTTTAGCTTTCATATTTTTTCTCAAGTTTGGAGAGGGTTTTGTGGGGGACTTGAAGAAAGGTATTCATCTTCCCCAAATTGGAAGTGGGTCTTCTCTATTCTTCTTCCTTTTCTTAAATTAAGGTTTAATTTCTTATACCCATTTGATTTCTCTATCATTTTAGGTATAATTTTTTATTTCTTGATGCGTGGCTAAAAACCCCATCCTTGGGGTGTGATTTAGCAAATATGTGTTGATATTATTGTTGGGTCTTGCTTGCTGATATGTTAGACGCATTTTAATGGTGATTTCACCTAGTGGTTGTGGTTTAATTTAATGGGTTTGTAGTTGCAAATACAAAACCACCCATGTATTTTTGGCTTTCGAGAGAGAGAGGTCGCAAAACCAAGACCGCTAGACTGATGGCCTAAGGAGTGGGTCGACATGAGGTTCAGCCCAAGAGGGTGAGTCCTAGTCCCATATCCTAACACTCAGCTCGAGAGAGTGAGTGAGGTAAGGTGTAGGCTGGCCTTCATGCGGCAAATGGGTATCCGAGAGGAACCCATTTCAAACGGGGTAAGTTGCCCGAGAGGGAACTTATTTCCATCTAAAGTTTAGCCTAGTCACTATTATCTTGCAAATTTCCTATTGAAAGCATGAACCCAACGATTTATTTCAATATATATTGCGGTCACACCCCAAGAACTTCTCCTTATACTTGAATTTTCTCTTTATTTTTGTTGTTTTGGCTATACTTGTGACAAACCCCCTTTGATATTTGACACTTTTGTGTCACCCACTTGAATTTACTTTGTTTCTATTCGAAAATTTCTTTTAAACTACAACTAATTAGAAGGAAATTCTAGTTCAACTACTATTTTCACTACCACTCCCTTGGGACACGACCCCAACCTTTAGTTGGGAAATGTATATATATAATTTGCACAATATGATTTCTTATTTGGGAAAAAATTGAATAGGCGTACTAAGAAAGGATACCCTATAGTTTGCAATCTATTTTTGAGTTCACCTATATATGGACTTCTCATAATTAACTTATATAATTATTAAAGAATGAAAAATATAGAGATCAGGGGTGCTATAAATCATGCATGTCTGTTATGTGCTTAGCATTGTTTCATATATTTATTTACTTCTTGATTTTATTTTTATATTTACCTATTTATCTTGGAAATAATGCTTTTTGCAATTTACTCATCAACATTTACTTTTAAATTATTTTTATCCTTTGAAAATTTGTTAACAACCTGAACCAATAGTGGATGGGAACTTCGGTCCAGCCGTTGAAGTGGAAGCTAATATTCCAGAGACTATATGGTAAACTAACAATCATAATTTATGACTTATCTTTCTCATTTGATTTGAGTGCTCATACTTTTTTCATACACGTTCAGGGTTAAATAATTGTCATTTGATTGAATAGTATCCTATAATTTAAAAAAAATTGATCCAGTCGGGCTCGCCGACATATCTTTTGAGTTTTATTCTTCTATGGCATATTTTGAATTTTGTCAGAATAGAAATAACAGTTTACATGTTACCCCTAATATTCGAATTACCATCTACCCAATTTAGAATAACTTATGAACTACAACTATTGTCTTCTTTTTGAATAAACAAGAAAGGTTAGTCAACCTTATATTTTATAGTCCAAACTATGTCTTGGATGCCTTTCTCATTAAAAATATGTAAATACAAGTAGAGCTTATGGAGTCGGATTCTGAGAAGGACTAAGACATAGTATTTGGAGAGTAATATGTGAAGCATGAGGCAGGCGTGAAAGTGAGACTTGGATACTCAAGTTATTACCATGAGAGATAGATTTAAGTGTTTAGGTCTCTGATCTAAGGAAATGGAGAGATCGGTGATAATGTCACACATATCGTATTGGTGCGGCATGGATGAAGTGGAGGGTTATATTCGGTGTCTTGTGTGACAAGAAGGACCACCAAAACTTAAATATATATTTTATAAAGTGGTGATTTAACGAGCTTTGTTATGTGAGGCGGAGTGTTGGCCAATTAATGCCTAGATAAATAAGATGCAAGTAGCGAAAGTAAGGATGTTAAGATGGATGTGTGGGCATATAAGGAGCGATACAATTAGGAATAAGGATATATAGGATTTAGTGGGAGTGACCTCCGTGGTGGAAAATAAGAGAGAAGGGAGACTAAGATGGTTTTGAGAACGTGAAGAGGAGAGGTGCATATGCCCTAGTAAGGAGGTTGGATACAGTAGGGTCGATGAGAGAGAAATGTAGGCAAAAGAAGTATTGAGGAGAGGTGGTTAGGCAGGATATGCCACATCTTTAGCTTACTGAGGACAT
Source organism: Solanum acaule (assembly GCA_036250505.1). Classification (NCBI taxonomy): domain Eukaryota; kingdom Viridiplantae; phylum Streptophyta; class Magnoliopsida; order Solanales; family Solanaceae; genus Solanum; species Solanum acaule. Next base: position 11,555 of record JAJOOR010004827.1, on the reverse strand, counting down.
GACCTTAGATAGAAGGTATGGAAGTCGCAAATAAGGTTAAATGGTTAGTACGTAGTTGTAGAGTTGTCTAATTACTAGCCTATTCATGTATTTGGTTAGGTGGAAGTACATATCTTTATGTCAGTCTTAGTATTAGCATATTCATGTAGTCCTTGGCTATAGGTATTTGATTTTATCTGTGGTTTACTGTGTTTAGGTGACCTCACCTTGTTATTTTTGTTAAGGTTTCTTGCATATATGCTCCGGCTCTACAAAAAAAAAAATCTTTAATGAAACAATTAATTAACGATAATAGCTTAATTGCTACTAAATATGTTTTTAGAGGCAATTACTATTCAAAATTATATTTTTGTACTCTTTGTAAATGTCGGTAAATCCTATAGCAACATTGAATCTAATGGCAATTAGCTAATGTCGGTAAAGGATTTAACACTCTTTATTAATGTGCACAATTATTGCCGCTACAAGTTGTTTTTATTGTTACTGCTTTGCTATTAGCTCTCTTTTTTTCCTTTAACCACTTCTTTGATTTGCTTGATCCAAGGGTTTTTCAGAAATAGCATTTCTACCTCGGAAAGGTAATGGTAAGGTCTGCGTATATAACCTAGCCTCCTGATATCCCACTTTGTGGGATTTCACTCGATTTATTGTTGATGTAAATACAACTAGAGTTTAACTGCTTTACACTAGTCATAAAAAACAAATTATGCTATATCAAGTTACTTAAATAAGTAATTTGAGTTAAATTAATGTAGTAAAGGATGAATCAGTTATGAACTTCCCTCCAAAGGTCTTTGTATTGATGGTTGTGCACAACAATGCCTAGCTACAAAATGTTGCAAAAATAATGGATGCACAAATTCTCTCATAGTACTTCTTCCTTTCCATCCATAAATCTCCAATATCAATAGCCTGTTTTGAACTCAGTTGTTAATGCTCCCTTTATTGTAATGATGCATAACATTGAATAAAGTTCATGTTTTCTACCAAAACAAACCCTTTCAACTATAGTAATGCTTCTTCTATTTTTGAGTTTGTTTTACTTTTTCCAGTAGAGTAGAGTGTATTATTTTGCTAATTAGTTATTTAATGTACCATATATATGTTAGGCCTATTGAAGCTACAAATGGAGGGCCAATGCACGTCGAGGATGAACCTAATCTCAAGCTTACTATGGCATTAAGAAATGGACCACCGCTTTCATCATCAAGTAATGGACCAAATGAGAAGGCTGCAGCTGGTATCAATCTTGAGCTTTCTCTGGAAACAAGATATGTACCAGCGCCACAACCAATTATTGATCAGGCTGCAGGTACTAATCTTGAGCTTTATCTGGCAATTAGTAACTCACAACTTATGGGGAGCAGACTTCTTCGTCCCAAATCTTGCTAGAAGACATGATGAACGTGGATGATCCTAATGAAGAACATGATGATGATGAAATCCATCGTCCCAATATGATTTAGTTCCTGTAGGAAATGGAGGAAAATATCAACTACTCAAGAATCAAGATGCTCTTTCAAGGTAAATATACATGAGTAGTCCAATATTTTTTTTAAAAAAATCAAAGAATAAGTTAGAAGAAACTGTTATTCCTGTGAAGTCTAAATAAAGTACCATGATCATATGGTACTGATCAAGACTTGTTGCAAACTATTTTGTTTTAGGCTTTGTGTTTTGACATTATTGCTAAAGTTTTCTTTTGACCTATGATTAAACCATTTATGGGTTTATTAGAACATCCAAATTAAATTGCTTTGTTTATCGATCGACTAGTCTTTTTTATTATTATTATAATAATCCAACCACCCAAGGTATCTTCTTATGTGGTACAGGGGGTTTGACATGACCCGTCCCATATGTAGATTAATCGAAAGAGAAATAGAAATATGAAGGGGGAAATCAAGTGTTTCGAGTTTTTATCTAGGCTGAACATCAAAAAATTCATTTTCAAGGGGCCAAGAGCATCTGTGGGAAGGTCTCTTTCACTAAACTAGGTTTTGGAACTTTGAAGAGCGCAGTCATGCTTGGCTAGCACATCGTCCTCTTTGATATCTTCTAGTCATTACATGCTAAATATTTATAGGTAATCTTCTAGTTAGTGAAAGATATTTTCTGGAGTGAGTTATGGTCTTTGTAATGCTTATTTTTGTACTTATATTATGGTGGTTCTCATTTCTTGTCCTCCAAATGTTCCATATGAAGAAAGGGTACGCTTCCTGCCAATTTAATGATGTTTTCCAAAGGGGAAAACTTAGGTATTTGAGTCTAACTAGCCAATCGCCCCCTCCATTATGTATAATCTGATTTATTGTATATATAACTCCCAAGTCTAGCCACATTTACCTAACGTTCTCACATTCTAGAAATATGTGGATGATCATTTCGGGAGTATTGCATATATGGCATAGCTGACTGATTTCTATTCCTAAGTTGCTTAGATAGTCCCGTGTGGGGATTCTATTATGCTGGCACTGTCAAATGAAGTATTTTACTTTATTTGGGCATTTTAGTGACCAAATATATGTAAATTTATTTATTGGTTGAGGGTAGGGGTCTCAAATTGGTGGGTTGGGTTGAAATTAGAGATTTGGGTCCTGACCCGCCCAAGTTTACTTTGAGCTCAAATGGGTTGGGCTCCAATGGGCTTAAAAATGGGTTGGGTCTTGACCCGCTTAATCTCAATAATTTTAATATATTGTTATTTAAGTTTTATAACCACAATTTGAATTTCAACTAAGAAAAATTTAAAAAAGGAGTTATAAATGGATAGATAAATCCTAAAAAGATATAAAATAGATAGTAATTCATACCTTTAATATTGGAACATACATTACATCAACGCAAATGAAGACTCTTAAAACGAGTTGAAATTGGAGATTAAAATGCGCTCAATTGAGTATTCCCTTAAAATGGGTAAGGACTTGAATGAGTTGAGATTGAACTCAATTCAAATTATCTTGAGTACAACCCTTAAAATTATGGGTAGGTTGGGGGGGAGGGGTTACCTACAATTGAACTCAATTTTGACGCCTCTAGTTGAGGAGTTTCAACATTTTTTGTATCAGAAAATGACATACAAAGCTTGTTGTTAGGACGCCCTTATGGCTAGGCCTCCAAGTGGCTTTGTCCTTTAGTGCTCTGTTTGTATAAATACATTGTAGGAGGTTTTTTTTAGATCTTTAGTTAACTTGAAAGATGTAGGTCCTCTTTCGTCCTGGACATACTTGGACATGAAGGTTCCAGTTTTAAGGTCTCTCTCATTTTTGTGGAGCGAGCCATGTAGTAGTTCTCTCATTTTTTTATTGTTAGGTAGACATCGGTCGTGCAAGACATTCAATCCTACCATGAGGTTTTTCCATTGTCTATTACTATTAACCTTTTCTACAAACATTCCATCTAACCATGATGTTTTTCCATTGTCTACTACTATTAACCTTTCATATTTAGAAACTATTATGAAATATATCTTTATTTTTATTAGTTATTTTTGTATTACTTGCAACGAAATATGTTTATAAGGTTATTACATTATAAATTTTGTTAAAACTAATATTTTTAGAAAAGTTGTTCATCTGTCATCTTATAGGACAACAGTAACTTATTTACTCAATCAATATTTTTTTATTTTTCTACTTTAGACGAAATTTTGTTTTAATAGAAGTTAAATAAACAAAAATACTATGATTTTTAAAGAAGTATAAAAAAGAGAAGATAAAAATTTATAATGCAATGATAACACTGTCACACCCTGAGGCTACCCCCTGGACGTAAACACGGGACCTAGGATCATGAGTGACCCCAAGTTAACCCTGAGCTAGCATATCACAAGCATACTAAAAGATTACTGAATGAATGTACCATGCAGAAGCTTAAACAGTGATAACTAAAAGTGGGGAATATCCAATACTGATCTGAATATATAAAAGACTATGAGTTTAATAACAACTGGAGGATCAAACTAAAAACTAAAACTGAATCTAGTACTATGTCTGAAAAAACATCTAATTGACTAAAGTTGTTGGGACATGCCCCCAGCTATCTCTAGCAAAACTGAAAACTGAAATGAAGTACTAAATCTGAAACATGTGTATTGCCCTCGATATATGAGGACTCACCACTGAAGTTGCTGAACTGGAGATCGAGAACCGATCTATGCGTGATCTGGATGCTGAGTACCTGAACTTACATCATGAAAAGATGTAGCATAGAGTATGCATCAGTACTTGGAATGTACTGAGCATGCAAGATATAGAGTATAGCTGAATAAAATACATAAATGAACAAAGTATACTGAGCAATAATATAATCTGAACTGAATGTAAATGCTAAAATATACTGAAGGATGAGCTAAATGCAATGACCAAGTACTAATCCTGAACATGACATACTCAGACTGAATGCTGAAATATAACTAAAGACCTGGTCAAATGCTATGAAGTCTGACTGTGGGAGCTACTATTAATCGACATAAAACCACGTGAGCTAAACGTGGAGTCCAATGTATACCCCCCATTAAGAGGAACCAATATACCTTGCCATGGGTATAAAGGCATGATTGTTCGATGTATATGCCCCATCGATAGGACCCAATATACCTTTCTAGGGGTATAAAGGCATGAATAGCGTGATCACTAAAGCTGACTGATAAACCTATGGGGGAACGTAGTTCTGGGACTATGAGGGTACGCTGAACCCTAGTCCAAATCAGTCTAAGCCAACTCCCAACTGGAATGTGTATGACACAACAAAACTGAAATACTACATAGCTCAATGTTCTGACATGCAAATCTGAGAATATAACAATTATATACTGATAATGTGACTTTCAAAAACTGAAGCATGTATATTTGTTTAACTGACCTAGAAAGTGTATTTCATAAACTAAAAGAATCTACACAACTAGGGTTTTAAGTTTCATCCAAGAAACTAAGCAACAATGTTACAAAAACATGATAATCTGATTATGAATACTCTAACAGCTAAATCGCAACAATTATCTAAAGTTCTAGAAACCCTAGGTCTAAACATGATATAGGGAATCAAGAATCTGACTCAATTCTAGGGACCTAGTAGATGAAAGGAATCCACCAGTGAAATTCCACATACCTGGTGACGAAATCTATGGTGAAATCCTTTGATTTTGGGGCTGAAACATTGAAGAACACTGTTGCTTGTTCTTGAGAGTTTTGGTCGACTTTTCCTCTTCTTTTTTCTCCAAGTTTGGATGATTTTAGGTGAATGAGGGTTCTGGGTAAGTCTGACTAAGTTATTAGGCTTAGACTGAGTAAAATGACGTAGTTTAGGCATAAAACGATGAATTAAGTGCCCAACGCATGGGAAAAAGACCTAAAGGACCATAATTTAAAATTTGTTGAAGGCCACCCACGGAGTGATCTACGGGCCATAGGTCAACCTACCAACCGTAAGTGGGATCGTCGGTCAAGTCTGCATGACATGGATTCACTAAACTAGCATAACTTTTTACTCGGCGATGGGATTTTAGCAAACTCGGTGGCGTTGGAAAGAAGATTCAATTATCTATTATTTGGTAGGTCATGGCCCACCTAATTCCTTTTGTGCTAAGGGTTATGACCATTTGAAGTTGACCCAACAACCAATTCCCTTCAAGTGGCTGTTGACCCTCACCTATGGTCCGTAGGTCAAACCACGGACTGTACTGGTCGAACGTGGGTGGGATTAGAGACTATAAAGATTTGTACCTTAACGACGGAACTCCAGCTACGATCTGTAGTCCCACCTACGGTCCGTGGGTGGTTTCGTTGGTACTGACACCTAATTTTTTGAAAACTAGAATTTTCTCCGTTTTGAGATCTAAGGTGTTATAAACACTCAATTTATCCTTAAGCCAAGTAAGAATAGGTGGTCATTAGCAATAAAAATCTAACTATGAGTCGGGGAAGAATCTCACAGTCCGAACTGCTATAGTGCAAAGAATTTAATTGGAAAATTAGAAAAGTGACTCATTCCTTGTAGCTATTAGAGAAGGGGAGGAATAACTCCAAGTTTAATAAGAAAAGTTATGAGCTGACAATTACCACAAAACTAACAATAACAGGGACTTATAGTTAAAGAAACAATCTAGGAGTGTGGGGGGTTAACATTGACTTCAAAAGGGGGTTTAGGTGCTTGCTCAAAAATTACTAAATAATCATGGATAAGTTGGGTCATCATTATTTATACTAATCATCTTTCGATCTCCAAGTATCATAACACAAAATCTTCTTTCTATCTCATTTATGCAACTTACACATTAACCCATTACTTTACAATAATCTCTCTTTCGAGCAGATTTAGCAATGTAGACAATTATACAATTTCTTTTTCAAGTGAAAATGTAGAAACCAAACCCACATTGGTAGTATCAAACTATTCAACCACTTCTATTAATCCCTTTCGGGCATTAATTGAAGATCTAACATAGGGTTAAGTTGTACACCTTAACCCATCAATTAATTTCATGTTAAATAGTTCAAATCCATGATTAAATAACAATAAAACAAAGAAGGACACCAAACCTACTAAAATACATCAACACCAACCCCATAATCACACCCCTAGACCTTTAGGGTTTTAGCCACATATGATAAAATGGAAAGAAATTACACCTAAAGTTAATTCATCCATTAATTTGCAGATAATGAACATGAATTTTCAAGACTCGCTTTGAATTTGACCTTCTAAATGTTTATTATATAATTAATGAAAACCCTAAAAGACTAAGGAGGATCAAGACAAGCTTTCCCTTCAAGTCTAATAAGTTGGAATGTATAAAATTTGCATTTTCTCTCTCTAATTTATTGTTTATTGTTTTGTCAAAAATAAATTTGGAATGCTCTCACTAGATGTTCGGCGAAATTAGTCGGGTTCTCCTAACACATTCGGCGGATCGTCGTTTGGTCCTTCATCTCACCCTTTTTGGTCTTGGATTTCAGGTATTCTTTATCCTCAATCAGTGGACTTGACTAAGTCCGCCTTTTCTCAATAGACATATCGCCAATAACGACCATGATCGCCTTCTTGACTTTCATTTTTAGCTCCAAAGTCTCACATTATCGGTGACACTCAACTCTCCTATTCTAGTTTAGTGAGTCAATGAATTTTTCTTTTCTTACCGACATGGCTAGACTCATTTTTATTGAACACTGTCAACTTCGACGGAATCAACCATTTCGGTGATTCACCCTCTTTGTTTTAGCGAGCTTCAGCTTCAGAGTTTTCATTAATTTTTAACATTTTTGGTCTTCCTTTCAAGTGTTCATCCTCGCTTGTCCTTTGGCCTTCGTAGATACAAATCGTTAAAATATCACCATAATTTGGCATTGAGGACAGTAATTGTTGAACTAAATAGGCCTCAAATGGGTGTAAATTTACTATTCATCAACACTCCTAACTTAAATTTTTGCTTGTCCTCAAGTAAATCAAGAACACAATCATTTCAACAAGAGTGTACAACAATTCTCAATGAGATCTAACATTCAAGTGCCACTACAAGACTACTCTCAATCAAATGCAACACGCAATCATGATAAAAAAAACTTTAAATGATGACTAGCCAATATCAAATAAATCTCAAGGTCACTGTAGCTTCTTCTCTAATAAAAAACCATGTTTCAACAAATGCATTCAAGTGCCCTCACATCAAGAATGCTTTCATTCTCTCACAAAGCAAGTCAATAAAGAACTTAGCAATCAATACAACTCTCACTCTCCAAAAGAGAAATACATGCAAGCTTCATCACATAGGTTTGCCCATTTCTTCCGATAATTACAAAACCTAGTTCATGCAAGATCTCAAGGGTTTCTTAGGCTTGTAATGGGGCTGAGGATTAAGGTATGGTCAATTTGGCTCAGTGACTACACCTTTTCAAGGCATTGTTGCAATCATCTTCACCACTTCTCAAGTTTCCCATTTTTTCCACTTGGGAACTCAAACTTTGACTTGTCAATCATTTTATTGGAGACCCTTTTTTGTTTCACCATACTTTCTTTTTCATTTCAATTTTCAAATGTTTGTTTATCACAATCTCTCTCTATTGTTTTATAAGGAGGGGTTCCTTCTTTTTGTAACACACTTCAAAGTTGAGTCTCCTTTTTTCTTCCACTTTTCTTTCTTTACATACTCCCAACTTAGGCTTTGGCCTAAGTTGGCTATTCAAACAAACCAATGCTTCAAAAAAGATTTATGGGTGAGAAGTTAAGGGCAATTTAGCTCAAGAGGTTACAACAAGGTTGTCAACAAACGGTTTAGGCTCAAATGGAGTCAAAATGATTGCACACCCTCACAAGGTAGTTAAATAAAGGTATGAACATTTGGCAAATTCTAGGATTCAACAAGCCGGATTTCAAGTAAAACTTCACCACACAAGGCACTTCAAACACAATTATTTAGCATAGCCCGACAAGATCAAAAGCTTACATGCGATGTTCATTGCAAGGCTCACATCAAAAGGCAGCTAATCAACACAAGATTCAAAGAGATCCTTCAAAAGTGCAGCCATATTGATTTCTTCTTGCAATACCAATACTAAACACAATTCTCATCATGAATACTATCCAAGACATCAATATTAAACATAATCGATTCTCGAACATTGTCAATGAAACCTCAAGCATTTCACAAACTTCAAAACTTATAGGGCAAAGAATAGAGAGACAAAAGTTAAAATAACACTACTTAGCACATGGTAGGCATCATAGGCGCCTCACACCCCACCAAAACAAAGATGCAGTACCCTCAATGCAAATAAAGGAAATAAATAAACTTAGATTGATTCACTCAATGGCGCATAAAAGGCGATCATATTTTCTTAAGAGGGTGACAAATGGCCCAAGATCGTCGACCAAGTCGGCGAATCGCCGAACTAAGGGGATTGCCGACAGCGCGTGTAGCACATAGGATCTCATTGCCCAACTCGGTGAGTTGAAGATTGAACACCAAATGGAATAGTCGAATCACTGAATTGTTATGCTCATCACTGAAGTTGACAGTACACCCCCAAGTCGTGCCGCCCATTGGACGAATTGAGTCGGGTTCACCCAACAACATCAGCAGATCATCGAGTTTGGGGTGTACATCGCCAAATATAAAACTACTTCCACAAAGTTGAGCTGCCCAAGGGGCGAACTTGTTGGACCTTCTCCTAATGACTTCGGCTGATCACCGAGTTATGCTACAAGTCGCCTATTTTCTTTCCATCCTACACAAGTGACACACATTATTCAAAAACCACTAATACTTGGGTTGCCTCCCAAGAAGTGCTTGATTTAACGATGTGGACATGTTTCTCACACATCATCACTTCAATAACTCTCACATCACGACCCTCCCCAAAATAGACTTTCAACCTTTCGCCGTTAACTTTGAATTTGACACCTTTGACATCTTCAATTTCAATTGCTCCATTCCTATACACCTTAGTTACCGTATACGGACCAGTCCACTTCGAATTTAGCTTACCCGAGAAAAGTTAAATTAATGTAGTAAAGAATAATCAGTTATTAACTTCCATCCAAAGGTCTTTGTATTGATGGTTGTGCACTTCAATTACAGAAGGTTGCAAGAATCATGGCAGCACAAATTCTCTCATAGTACTTCTTCCTTTCCATCCATAAATCTCCTTTTCGGAAGAGTAATGTATTCACATGAATTGTTAACTATTTTATTAAATTCGTCCAAGAAAAGAGTAGTATGTATGAATCGTTATATTGATTTCAAAATCTCAATTGTTAACTAAAGTAATTCGAAGAAATTAAAAAATAACTTAACATCAGTATTCATTTTTGTCAAACACAAAATAATCATGACACGCACTCACAGTTGATTATACGTTTGAATTACGTTAAAACTGGAAACAAACTTGTAATTTAGTTTAAGGGTGCGTGTAATAAGTTCAAGGTGTCTGTTTATTTAATTTACAAAATCAAATTATGTTCATTTACAGTTATAAATAAATTTTCTCAGTAAATATGATATGGTGTCGTGCAAAATAAAAAAATTACTTATTATAGTCAATTATGTTAAATTGATGGATAGTATAAAAAATTTTGGCGTGAGGAAAATAATAATACTCATTTAGTAACGTACCACACCCAATTTTGTTTCAATCTATGTGATGTAGTATTGGATCTTTTTACTGAAATTTGTGATCTAAAATAAGTTAGAAATTTTTGTGTGATTATAAATCATTTTACTAAGAATAAAATAGACATTTTAAAGTAAAATTATTACTAACTACAAAAATGCACCAATTTTTTGAGATCAACTAACAAGAAAAGTGAGTCCTCTAATTAGGATAGATGGAGTATTTATTTTATGTTAAACAAACTTTGAATATAAAAGTTAGTAAGAATTAAGCTGATTAAGTTATGACCTCCTTTTTAGCTCATTTCAACCCAAATTGCTTAAGTCCAATCATCAACGATCCGTGTAGTTATTAAGCTATTTTGACTATTTTGACATTATTATATCCAATTCAACCCGCCCATTTCAAACCCTCGTTGCACTTATTCATTGCTGCTACTATTTAATTTCATTGGAAGAAGCTTCTTCTATGTTTGTCAATTAGGGGGTATATCTCAAGTTGGGAATTTTCATTTAAGAAACATAAAAGTGTAGACTTTTTGAAATGTAAAATTGTCCAAAAACCATTAACTTAGATAAATAATGATATCTTATCGTGAATTAATTATGACATTTGAATATTGTGCACCAGTCTCCCCACTTGATGAGTTGTGCAAGAACACAACATAGTTGATCAGGTTCATTCGTAAGTGTGGCGAAATATATTGCGGGAGTTCATCTGAATATGTATACATTTTGATTTCAAGTCTACAGGATGTGTGAATTTGGCTAAGGAAAATCCTCTATTCAGGGCTGCTAAGAGGCGGATTAAAGTTTTTGAAGTTTATTAGTAATATAACTTATTAGTAAGAATTAAAAAAGTAGTATGTATGAATCGTCATGATGACTTGGGTGCATGTACTAGGTGAAGGTGGAAATTGACTTGGATCAACCACGATGATGCATTATTGATCATATGGTAGGTCCTGCTACTATAAGTACAAGTTCCTAGCTAGTTAGATATATCCAATGGAGTACCAACAATTACTAATAGCTTTCTGCTTCTATTCACTTTTTATACTCTTTGTCCAGCAATCTCAGCTTACATATGCTGGGAAACATCTCTGTGCTCGCAATGACACTTTTCATTTCCTTCAATTTAAGCAAGGACTCACAATTGGTCGAAATGTTCATCGCTATTGTGGTGAAGACACCCATGCCAAGACTTTGTCCTGGAATGTCATAGGAGATTGTTGTGAATGAGATGGTGTTACTTGCAATGAATTTACAGGTCATGTCACATGCCTCGATCTTTCTTCGAGCTGTCTTAGGAGAACCATCCATGCTAACTATAGCCTCACAAAACATGGTAATCTCCAAAGACTCAACCTTGCCTTCAACGACTTGGATGAGTTTCCACTTGGAAACAGTATTAGTTGAAAGTCAAGAAAGGGGGGGGGGGGGGGGGGGG
>JAJOOR010004826.1:0-77850 GCA_036250505.1 Solanum acaule | reverse complement strand
GGTATTATTGTGAATTGTAGCCATGAAGGCATTGGTGAAGTTGTTGTATAATGTTGTAATATTGTATTATTGTGAATTGAGGCCATGAAGGGCATTATGTGAGTGTTATTATATTGTTGTATTATTATACACATATGAGGCTATATGTAAAGTCCTATATGAAGCTATATTTAAAGTTTGTGTGAAGCTATACTGTGAAGATGTTCTAATGGTATTAATATGATATTGTATAAAGTGGTATTATGCTAATGTGAAAGCATGTTTCCCTTGAAATGGTGATATGTGGTGATGATGGACTATGATGAGTCTTTATAAGATGATGTTGTAGCTCATATGCTAGACTTGAGTATCTTGTCTTGTGTCATGAAAGCTTGATTATATATATGAATGTTTGGTGGGCTATGACTTAGTAATGGAGCTCTTCCTATAAATGCTAAAAGAGGAATTTTAGGCCAAGAATTGAATTGGTACACTTGAGCATACTGCCTTTTTCATGAGTCTAGCTTTCCATAGTAAATGTATAACCTTGAAAGATGATCCTTAGGGTGATGTTCCCTTCTTGAGTGAAATGATAGACTTAGAGATTGATGGAGCCAGAACGGCATGAGACTCCTTAACTAAGAAAGTCAAATGAGGTATCCTTATGAACCTAGATTGGCTATAACTAATAAATGGGGCCTTTCTTGGGAAGAGGTACTATGAGTTGGTTGAACTAAAAAAGGAACCCTCTCTAGTACATATGTGATTGAATACTCTATGGAAACCAAGGCTAAGCACCGAGTGGATGTGGTTAGGATGGTGGCCTAGTTGAGCATGAGATTACGCACAATGACATCCTTGGACATCTCTTAAACCATGTGCCAACATGGGATGCTTTTAGTTCAACCCTTGGCAGGTAGAATAACCTCTATGGAGTAGGATAGACTCTGGATTCCATACCTTGCTAGTATGGTCTATGTCGGTTAAGGCCTATTTCCATCATATCGGATGTGCACTCTAGTAATGGATAGGTTCTACAACGTGTAGGTAGTAGTATGGGATGTTATCTATAGATGGCACGAGTAGGCTTAGAAGATACTAAAGTGAGTTCCCTATGCCTTAGGGCTATTATGTGATTGTCCCCTATATGCTTGTGTGCTCTTAAATGGTTTTATAAAGAATGTTGACTTAGAATGTTATAATGTAACGATAAAACCATTGTTTATGGTAACTCTTAGGAACACTTAGGTGTATATGAAGAGATTGTATGGGAGGTCACTTCATTATTCACTTAAGTGTGGCTTAGGGTGACTTGAGATAGAGGCTTAAATGGTAATGAAGGAATTAATTTGCTATCTTGTTTAAGTATTGTACACTTGTGTTAATTGATTTGTAAATGATGTGAGTATGGTCTTATTTGTGAATGGTGACTTGAAATATGGGTTTATGCTTGTGGTTGTAAAGGTTTGTTAAAGAAGGTCTTAAAAGCATACATTCCTTGTAAATGTCCGTTGTGCACGTTTTCTTGCATGGTCATCATACTTAGTACATATTGTACTAATTCCATATTTCTCTATTGTTACAAGTGTAGGTGGTGGAAAGTGAGGAGATCTATTGAGGAAGCTTGGGATATTGACTATTCTCAAGAAGCTTGGTATGTCCTCATATATTCGAGGACATAGTTGTTACCTTTCTAGTATTTCCACTTAGACATTGTATAAGACTTATTTTTTTTTGTAAAGGGCCGTGTCCCTAAGATGTTCTATTCGTGTCTAAGATGGTACATGAGACTTTGAAATTCTACTTCGTTACATTTGAAAGATTTTTTGAGTATTATGGATTTACCTTAAAAAGTGTTTCTATTCCTTACGGTTTTAATTACCGAATGCGATGATTGATTGCTAAGGGCTAGTATTAGACCTCCAAGAGGTCGAGTACGCATGTTATGACTTGGGGGTGCTCTCGGGTCATGACATGCGGTTGTTGTCCTCGAAGCTATGAGGACCCACCAAGATCTTCAACTCCGTGCAACCTCTAGAAACCTATCTTCCAAGCAACTCAAGTCTCCAAACCCTACATTTGATTAGAATGTAGGCAATATGCATTAGTACAAAATGTACCAAGTATGAAAGCTAGCACAACAGCATAAGAGCATCTCAAAAATGTTGGTCAACATAAGATATAAGCATAAGAGATAAGAAAATAGTCATAACATAATCATCAACAAAAGCTTCATATAAACATAAGTCAATATAAGACATAGTCATACTCATATAAGCATAATAGACTCTTAGGCCTCTATACCATAATATCACCATTCTTATGTAACCTCAAAAGCATACGAGTGCAACGCAAGAATAGCATCCCATAATACTATCCAAGCCAAGTATCCCTTTTTGGTCATCTTACTCATAGTCTACACACGTGGTCAAATCTTAAGCTTCTCGATGCCATAAGGGTACACTACAAGAAAAACTGTCAATAACGAAGGGAAAATTGGTCCCTAAAAGTAAGATTATGGTCCTTAAAGGTTAGTAGCGACCAGAAAAATCTGGTCGCCACCTCGTCCTTATAAGCTTCTTCGCTAATGGTCATCGGGGACAGGATCCAGTAGCTCGTCCTAAGTAGTTTTTGCGACCCAAATAAAACTGGTCCTTAAAATGTTTTTTGGGACCACATTTCTGGTGCCAAATGGAAGATGGTAACCTTTAAAATCAGGTCCCTGACCAATTGCGACCACCTTCTTCTGGTCCTAAAAATAATTTAGGGACTACATTTTTCTGCTCCTAAAAAGATATTTTAATAGCTGAAAGTCTAGTCTCTAAAAGTGAGAGTTTCTCATCCCTAAATCATATACAATTCGCAAGTAGAAAGGTAATAAGAGGACACTATAGAGATGATTATTCTTTCATTTATGTAGAAAAAATTAATTACAAAAAATAATCAACATCTAGCACCATACATCAACGATGTAATCTATATTATCACAATATTGTATACATAACTCATAGCAAAAAAACTATCTTGTTAATATCTCTAAATTGTAATATGGATTTTTTCAACAATCCTAGCATAATAATACGTCAATTGGTACATCCTCAGAAACCTGCTTGTTGTAAACTTTAGATTCCATAACTTGTCAAATTGTTAAAACATTCATTTAGAAAAGACTACACAAATCAATTGAAAAAATTGTTAAACAGCAAACCAATACATCCAATTTATGTACACTAAGTAACAACTTCATTACCTTAAAAACAAAAATTTAAGACGAATTTGTGAAGTTGGTTAGAATTTTATCAAAACTGATGTTGGATGAAGCAATAGTTAATCTCTAGTTCTGGTGATATTGCACAAATTTTACACCAAAGAAGACTTTAATATCATTTTTTGGAGCTTTTATTTCTTCACCTCATATAATATTTTATCCATTTCCATGCTCTATTTTCAAAAGTTTTCAATAGATCTGATCATACAAAGATACGAGTTAAAGAAAAGGCATTAATAACCTTTCGCATGAAAACTATTCTCTAAGCTCTAATATAAATGTGTAGACTGTACAGGGGAACTCCTTGAGCATAAGAAAAACAAAATTAGTTGGACATACCGTACTAGCTACTAAGAATGATCTTAGATTAGCTATCAAAAGGCATAAGTTACTATTAAATCAAGAGAGCTATCAAGTCTAGTTATATAAGTAGAAATGTGATGTTTGTTGTCGAAAACTCCTAATTACAATGACAAAATTCAACAACACTTTTTTCGTGACAAATAACATTCTAGGTACGAAAAAATTTCAGCAGCACTTCTACATTACTGGTTAAAATTTCAACAAGCACACAAGTTCCATAATCAGCTACAGGAAAACAAGTACCATAATCAACTGCCATATTCAGCAAGTACACAAGTATCATAACAAGCGGAAATTTCATAGGTGTTACTGGTTATTCTTGGATGGCACTATGCTAAAGCAACAAAATTAATGTCTTCTAACTAAATCTCCAAGGAGTACTTACAGTCTGACTGGTACTTTTGAAGAAGCCTATTTGATGTTCAATTACGACTTATTGTTTTTCTCCCCCTGCTGCTCAGGAAATCATTTTTTCCATCAATAGATTCTACATATACTATTAAAAAGAGAAAAAAAAAATAGAAATAAAAATAGAGTATAATTCTGCATTGAGTTCAAAATGAAAGTTAGAATAATATTTTGACTGATAATTGAAATGAATGCATGGCAAAGCCTCATGCGATCTAGAATTATCACTCAAAAGATGCAAATAAAAGACTTGATAATTATCATTATAACTAGTTCAACTTTAGGTGATTAATATTTTACTACTTCGGCTAATATGTTTGTCTAAACTATTGTGTTTTATTTATTGTTCCTTACAATATGTATACTTATAATATTTGCATAATAAATTTAACAGAGGAATGGATAGACTACAAATGTATCATACCATAATTGCAATGTGCTTCAATTCCTCTAACAAAATTTAGCAATACTAGAATGCAAAGAATGAAAAACTTCTGGTAAAAAATCAAGAAAAGGGAAAAGTTGTCTGACCAATTAACTTGGAAACATACAACTACACTAAATTGAGAGGTATTCTTCTTAAAAAAATTCTTCACCTTTCATGATATATGTCAAGATAACTGTCATTCTGCAAGCTCAAAGGTTTCTAGCTAAAATAAAAAAAGTCCACAAGTCATGAGAAAGGAAGCCTACTGATCGGAACAAAAGCTCATAGTTGAACAATATAATATATAACACTAATGAAGTGCTAATACCTAATAGTTAGCTATTTTGCTCCAACTATCCAAAAATGCTCCAGCACCCATGTCGGATCCTCCAAGACTGCACTTATTTTGGAGGATCCGACATACACCCATCGACATTTTAAAAAAGTCCGAGCAACATAGATAGATAGATAGTATTTTCTCCTTAAAGGTATATATTTATACTTCAACTGACTAAATGTGGATCATTTCATTCTAATAGGTCAGTGGATCCACTAGTGATGAAACAGATAGTGCACAAAAGATAGTGGATCCACTAGTGACCGTATTGTTATGTATGAAGTTCATCCATTTGATATCTCCTATTTATCATAAAGTGAGTTATCAAGTCCTCATAATATGTTTTATGCTAAAACAACCTACTAATAAACACCATAAAAATTCAGAGTTACAGAAAAATTCAGAACATTGACTGTTATTTTTCTCCAGCATATACAAAAATCCAGCAGTAAGTTCATCAATGCAAGATGCATGTTTCCCCTGTATCTATTTATATTTAATGTAAGATTACTTAAAAAGCGTATAAGTTTGCTATACAAGTTAAGAAGAGCATAAAAATTCAGAGTTAAAGTACTGAACTACATCATCTAATATGAAAAAACAGAAGACATCCTATAATATTTTCTTGGCCCTTCAAGTTGATCTCCAAAAGAGTTTTTAAATACAAATCGCAGTGATAAAAACCCCACCTAAGCAGTCAAATTTCTCCTTTTTATCCTTCGAGCTCTAGATTTAAAACCAATAATAATTTTTACTCTAAACAAGTCAAATGCCGAATCATCTTTAAGTTTTAGGCTAAGCCTTAGTATGATTTCAATTGAGAAGTAGAACTTAATCAAACATGAAATGTATGACGCATATTTTTCAAATGTCACTCAAATACGGAAGACATGGATGAAATCCAAAAATTGTAGGAGTGGTAAAGAAGCATACATATTTCTTCCTAGCGGATTATTAGAAAGTCAAAAAACAAAAAAAAAAAACAAAAAACATTATGCATAAAGCCATAAACATACAATAACATTGTATGTACATCATACATGTAAAAATATGTTTAAAGACCCAATCTTCATAATGCAATCAACAACAAGTCTTTGAAAAAAATTCATTGCACACAAAGGTAAAAGAAAGATCAAATGACATAACTTGTCATTAAGGATACCTCAAAAGAAAACATTGAGGCTAGATGCTAAACATCAAGTACACATGGTTCAAAATGAGGCAATTCAAGAAAAAGAAAAGGGACATAACATCTCCTAAAGTTCAACAATTCGGAAAAGAAGAAAGGGAAAAATGTGGATTAATACAACAGAAAAAGAAGGAGGAAACAATGATAGCCCAATCAAATAATCATATAATCTAACAAAATTAAATCAAACCCATAATTGAACAAACTATAAGAACAATTTCAACTTTGCAACCATGTCAAAGTTAAAATCAAAGAATCACACTAGTGTATTGAATCTAAATTCAAGAATAGTACATAGCTCCATTCTCATTACCAAAAAATAAATAAAAATACAAATGAAACAGGTTACAAGGAATACTCAGACCAAAATCTCTATACAAACTAACAACCAACCAACGATGTTGGTCTTTTCAAATGTATTTAAAACTTACAGCAATGATTTCTTCTTAAGGTACTAGTGTTGATTTCCTTCATAACGTGGAAAGGACTTTGTGAGTGAAATTGCAAATCTTGAGAATCTGAAAAAGGACAAACACAAGAGCTTGCAAAATAAACCCAAAAAAATAATCACGAGAAACAAATAGCATACAAAAACAAGGGATAAATCATAAAATTGGGGCTCTATGAGTACTTGTAGATGAGCTCTTTGTAGATCGAGTGCAATCGAGAAGAATCCGCCTCTAGGACGACAAACCCATCAAAAATTTGATGGTGGGCACAACCGATAGAGACCATCAATCGAGTAGCCTTAGACAACTAATGAAGATGCTAATGTTGAGACCAAGTTCTCCAGTTGCGAATCTTGAGTTATTGAGAAGTAGTTGTGAAGCTTAGGGTTTCAAAGAATAGGATATTTTTTACTTGAGAGAAATGAAAAGATATATATTTTAATAGCATATAGTTTTAGTAATTCAAGAATTTTTAGTTTTATATAATTACTATGTTTTTAATTTCTTTGCTATTTATTTAGAGGAAAAGTGTAGTAGTGTTGATCTGTCTAGCATATTGAGAGCATTAGGGACTAGATAATGATAATTTTAAGGACTATATTTCTTCCTTTCGCTAAAACAACAACTATGATTCAGAATTAGGGACCAAATAATTTTATTGTCCCGATAAATATACTTTTAGAGACCAGATATTCAACTCATCCCTAAATGTTGGTCTTTAAAAAGACTTCTTCTCGTAGTGGTACCATACTTCTAAGTAACCTCAAGACACACTTGTGAAATGCATGAAAGGCATCCCATACTACCCTTTACACTAAGCATAGCCTTGCAGTCATCCTAGTCATATTCACCCTACTTTGGCCTCATTTTTAGTTTAACTCTCATAACTAAGGGAATCTCTCATCTTTAGTCACTCAAAACTAGGAAAGGCAACTCTAGCACAATCGTATCTCAAGACTTCTTTTAGTGACCCTAAGTCATACTTGTGCAATACAATCATAGCATCCCATAATACTAATCATGCTAAGTAATACTTCTAGGTCCTCTTACAATTTCTTCTTGGTTTGGAACCTATTTCATCTCTTTAACTATAGAACACTGTGAGGTACTTCATTAAGTAAGTCTTAGTTCAATTATGCTTTAGAACACTATGAGATGCTTCTCAAGCATATCTTAGTTCATTGGGTATGTAGATTGCTACTAGGGATCTTAACTCAACAATGTGAAGGCCCCCATCTCGTGAGACCTAACTTTGGGGAAAACCACACTCTACTACGTAAGAGTTCCCCCTTTAACTTGGATAGTCCTCACATCAACTAGGTGTGGCTCTCTTTTATTGTTGGAGTTCGAACCCTATCTCGTGTGACACTCCATCTTATTGTCAATATCCACTTCGAGCAAAGCATACACCCCAAGGTTTACTCATCTTGCCTAGCTTAACACGCATGTCTTATGTAATGATATCCTTGACAATCCATCCATGTTCAAGTGATTCTATCACTTCATACTTGAAGCATTCATAAGGTAGGTTAGGTGAGTATAGGCCTTTCACCATAATTGTGCCTATTAGACTTTATTCTCACTTTGACGTTACTCTCCAAGCCTTAACATCTATAGCCAATCATATTAGCCTTCAATATTGATAACTAGGAGTCTTCACTCCTAATGACTTTACAACACGCAAACATCTTATGAAGTTAGATTTCAAGGCATTCATTCGCACACTTCATTACTAGGTGATTCTAACCATAGTTCATTCTAAAGGTTCAATTCAACATTACATGCCAAGATTCATCATATATAATAGAAACTAGTTCAATTCATTGTCATTTGATCCTAAGTTTGATCAAGTACTACTCATGACATTAATCTAGAAAGATTACTCATGAACCTTCAAATTCTCCTCTAATGGCATCAACCCACAAAACATGAAACTCATCAAGTAAACTAGGGTTAACCATTGAAATCAGAATTTCATCATAATATCACAATTCAATGCTAAATCAACCATAAATAAGTATTATCCAACTATTTGGAATCATACCCAACTATACCCACACTTTGGAAGAAACCCTAGCTTAGATTGGGGTTCTTTTTCACAAATTAGGGGAAATTCTTATGGGACTCTATGTGTGGAAGAACCCATAGATTAAAAGCTAAACATGCCTTTAATCAAAGCCCTAGCACAAGCTCTCAATGATGGACTTTTTACCTGACCCAAGCTTCAAGCTCTACCTTCTTCTTCAATGGGGGTTTTCTAGAGAGAGGAATATTCTTTAAAGGGGATGAAGTGGGTTTTTTTTTTATTCTAGGGAGAATGAGTTAATTGAGGTAAACTTAGGTCTAATAAACTTATATAGTTGCTAGGAAAGGAATAGAGTAATATAGGGTCAACTTTCGTAAAGAACTAAGGACCCTTAACGTTTTAACTAAAAAAATTACATGTCTTCATGACTTACCTTGCCCTTTGCACCCTCATGGCTCGCCAAGGGCACTAGGCGACTCGCCAAGTGGACCGTTGGCTCACCCAAATTTCCAGCAAGCTCCTTAAAGGGGCAATTTACTAGGTGATCTTGGGAGACAATGGGCGATTCACCAAGTAGGTTGGTGATCTATGACTTAGCTCGCCCTTTGTACCAGAATCAAGGATAAAGGGACAGCCCACTAGGCGACCTTAGGTGCCCTTTGGCGCATCGCCAAGTGACTTGGGCAATCAAGCTGCCCAATCGCCAAGTAGACACCAAGGAGAACAAGTTCTCTTTCACTCTACTTTGATATCTTAGGGCCTTGCCCACTCCCTAGACTTGACAACCCCTCATACCAAGGCGTAGAACCCTAGGTTAAGGCCCTAGTTTAGTCTACTAGTTTCCATGGTGTTACAATATCTCCCCCTTGGGGACATTCGTCCTTGAATGATGATTCTAAACACTCCTTAAAAGAAACGACTTTAGACTAGCATCCCATCATGCATGCAACATATCTAATGCACATAAACAAAGAGGAAAACTTCAATTCCTTCTAAACATACTCAATGCAACTTAAGGCATGATACTCTCATAACTAGTCATGTTCAAGGAGGAACTATCATCTCCAAGTCACAACATGCTCAACATACTCTCATGGAGCTCATATGCAACTCTACTCAATGCAATACAACCTAAGGAAACAATGAAAATAAGTCATTTCTAACAAGACCTAAGCATTTTCATAAACATGCGTATGAGAAAATCATAGCAACACATAATCAGTTATAACCTTATTAGGTGGGCACACTATCTCCCCTTTGGGAGTAAGCCCACACATGCTTTTCTAAACATCATTCATAGCAAGGACAACATCAAGTCCAACATAACAAGTCACAAATGACAAGAAATCTGGGAAAAATACTAAAGCATAAAACACATACCAGAAAGGATATGAGGAGATCACTATTGATCGTCTCTAGATTGGTGGGAATAAAACCTATTCTTCTTTTGAGTACCCTCATCTAGGTCACTAGAGGCAACTTTCTTCTCCTCCCTACCATTAGCCTTCAAACCGGGCAATCTCTCATTTTGTACCCATCCTATCCACATCCATAACACCAATTCATGCCTGCTAGGCACTTGCCATAATGACTCTTCCCACACTTGGAGCAAGTAGACTTGGAAGAATCTTTGCCGAAATACCTTGGTTTAGTCCTAGGACTATCTTGTCCATCAGACTTAGCATTAGAAAAGTTGCCATCATTGGCCCTAGCCCTCTTTACCTCTCTATTCATCTTCTTGAGCTTTTGCTCCTTAATATGTTTGGCAACAATAAGACTTGAAATATTCATACTATGGATATTCATCAACAAAAGCTTCATATAAACATAAGTCAATATAAGATATAGTCATACTCATATAAGCATAATATATTCTTAGGCCTCTATACCATAATAGAACTATTCTTAAGTAACCTTAAAGAATACAAGTGCAAAGAAAGAATAGCATCCCATAATACTATCAAAGCCAAGTATCCCTTTTTGGTTATCTTAATCATAGTCTACACACGTGGTCAACTCTTAAGCTTCTCTATGCCATAAGGGTACCATACGTCTATGTAACCTCAAGGCACACTTGTGCAATGCATCAAAGGCATCCCATACTACCCTTCACACTAAGCATAGCCTTGAAGTCATCCTACTCATATTCACCCTACTTTGGCCTCATTATTATTTTAACTCTCATAACTAAGGGAATCTCTCACATTTAGTCAATCATAACTAGGAAAGGAACCTCTAGCACAATCCTATCTCAAGACCTCTTTTAGTGACCGTAAGTCATACTTGTGCAATACAATCATAGAATCTCATAATACTAATCATGCTAAGTAAAAATTTTAGGTCCTCTTACTATTTCTTCTTGGTTTGGAACCTAGTTCATCTCTTTAACTTTAGAACACTATGAGGTACTTCATTAAGTAAGTCTTAGTTCAATTATGCTTTAGAACATTATGAGATGCTTCTCAAGCATGTATTAGTTCATTGGAGATGGAGATTTCTACTAGGGACCTTAACTCAACTATGTGAAGGCCCCGATCTCATGAGACCTAACTTTGGGAAAACCCAAACTCTAGTACGTAAGAATTCCCCCCTTTAACTTGGATAGTCCTCACAACAACTAGGTGTGGTTCTCTTTTGTTCTTGGAGTGCGGACCCTATCCTATGTCACACTCCATCTGATTGTCAGTATCCACTTGGTGCCAAGCATACACCCCAAGGTTTACTCGTCAAGTCTACCTTAACACTCATGTCTCATTGAAGGATGTCCTTGACAATCCATCCATGTTCAAGTGATTCTATCACTTCATGCTTCAAGCATTCATAAGGTAGGTTAGGTGAGTATAGGCCTTTCACCATAATTGTACCTATTAGACTCTATTCTCACTTAGACTTTACTCTCAAAGCCTTAGTATCTATAGCCAATCATATTAGCCTTCAACATTCATAGCTAGTAGTCTTCACTCCTAATGACTTTACAACACGCAAACATCTTATGAACCTAGATTTCAACGCATTCATTCATACTCTTCATTACTTGGTAATTCTAACCACGGTTCATTCTAAAGGTTCAATTTCCACATTACATGCCAAGATTCATCATATATAATAGAAACTAGTTCAATTCATTGTCATTTGATCCTATGTTTGATCAAGTACTACTCATGACATTAGTCTAGGAAGATTACTCATGAACCTTCAAATTCTCCTCTAATGGCATCAACCCACAAAACATGAAACTCATCAAGTAAACTAGGGTTAACCATTGAAATCACATAATTTTATCATAATATCACAATTCAATGCTAAATCAACCATAAATAAGTATTATCCAACCATTTGGAATCATACCCAACTATTCCCACACATTGGAAGAAACCTTAGCTTAGATTAGGGTTCTTTTTCACAAATTAGGGGAAATTCTTAGGGGACTCTATGGATGGAAGAACCCGTATATGAAAGGCTAAACATACCTTTAATCAAAGCCCTACCACAAGGTCTCAATGATGGACTTTGTCCTTGACCCATGCTTCAAGCTCTACCTTCTTCTTCAATCGGGGTTTTCTAGAGAGAGGAATATTCTTTGGAGGAGATGAAGTGGGTTTTCTTTTGATTCTAGGGAGAATGACTTAATTGAGGTAAACTTAGGTCTAATAAGCTTATATAGTTTCTAGGAAAGGAATATAATAATGTAGGGTCAACTTTGGTAAAGAACTATGGACCCTCAACATTTTAACTAAAAAAAATACAAGTCTTCACAACTTACCTCGCCCTTTGCACCCTCATGGCTCGCTAAGGGCACTACGCGATTCGCCAAGTGGACCCTTGTCTCACCTAAATTTCTAGCAAGCTCCTTAAAGGGGCAGTTCACTAGGCGATCTTGGGATCCAATGGGCGATTGTCCAAGTAAGTTGGCGAGCTATGACTTAGCTCGCCCTTTGTTCTAGAATCAAGGACAAAGGGACAGCCCACTAGGCGACCTTAGGTGTCCTTTGGCACATCGCCAAGTGACTTGTGCGATCAAGATGCATAATCGCCGACTAGACACCAAGGAGAATAGGTTCTCTTTCACTCTTCTTTGATAGCTTAGGCCCTTGCCCACTCCCTAGACTTGAAATCCCTTCATACCAAGGCTTAAAACCCTAGCTTAAGACCCTAGTTTAGGATACTAGTTTCCAGGGTGTTACACACGCTCCGTAGGTTGGTGTTGTAGATGGAGTATCAGGGAAGTTTTGACCAAGTGTGGAACGACGGAAGCCATTGACGGTCCGTAGGTTGACCTACGGGCCATCCTGCATACCTGTCATTTGAATCAGAATGTTTGAGTTCTAGAACCTGATGAAAAATTCTAAATGTGGAGCCACGAGAGGGGACCCACAGACCGTAGGTGGACCTACAGTTCGTTTTGCAACTTCGTTGTTTGCATCTTAAAGTTGAAGGTTTCAAGCTTTTGAGAAATTGTCTAAGTCCTGAGCCATGGAAGGGACCTACAGACTGTAGGTTTTTCCACGGTCTGTAGGTCAGTCTCGTCGATCGAAGCCGTGTCCAGCATTTTATTTCCTTATTTCGTTTCCTTTTTGTTTAGGACTATGTTTTCTATAAATAGGGTATGTAAAACTCATTTTTGGGGGTTAGACTTCATTGTTAACTTTTAGTTCTTGGTGTGTTCTTGGGAATTAACTTTCAAACAATAGTAATTTGATTTCCTCTTTTAGATTTATAAAGATTCTTGCTTTGAATTTCAATTGGAGATTCTGGGTTTCTTCTACTCATTACCAAAGTTTAGGTATTCTTCTTCTAAAAATATGAATTGTGTTCTTGCTATTATGGGTAACTAAATCCACAACTAGGGTTGTGGGAACCATGAGCGATTAACAAAGTATGAATAGTAACTGAATAATTTTTGAATAGTGTTATTGCATGCATTGATAATTCTTTCGTTTAGAAGTCTTTTTAACGGTGCGCAACATTAGAACTCGCCTTATTGCTACTTGTCGGACAAAGGAGGTAGTTAATAAGAAAAGAATTATCATCATAGATTTAGTGTGATACTATCTAATAGTCTAATGTATATTGGTGCGAGGGTGAAAACTAAGCCATACATTTATGTGATGTCTAATATAAGGTAAATGTAAGAGTTAATAAATTATAGACACGTAGCTGAACCAAGGTGCGGGGTGAATTTCCCTATTTGTCGGACGAAGGACTTAGGGATACATAACTTACCACTTTGCATGTGATACACTAGGACAAGATTACTATTACTAGGATTACCATGTATTGAGCTTATGGTGAACACATATATCCTAGTTTCTCTCTCTCATTGATACCAACCGAAGTTTGAATCTTGCTCACTTGTTCTCTAAACTACAATCAGTTATTTGTTACACAACCCCCCTCCTTTACTTGTCTCGGAAATAAGTTGACTAAATGAATATAATAGTGAGTTAAGTTTAAGTATAAACCATAATCCTCGAGGGATAGACCCCAACCTTCAATTTGGGTTCGTTACTTGATAACGATCGCTTATACTTCTTTAGGAAAGTGTAATTTGAGCGTATCAAATTTTGGCGCCACTGTCGAGGAATAAGGCTTTTAGATTAAGTTTAACTACATTATTGAACTTTAGTCAATTATTTCGTAATTTTACTTTTTCTTTTATTTTTTGTTTCTCTTAGGTTCCTACTCTAGTTTATGCCAAGTACACAGAGTCGAGGTGAACCATTGACTCCATACGATCCAGAATTGAACAGAACTTTGCGAAGGATGAATAATCAAGGAATCCAGGTCAGTCCTATCGGAGGAAATCTAGGTGATAGGGTTGAGTTGCAGCGTCCTATAGTTGATAATGAGAACGTTTAGTTTCAGGGTGAAAATCTACTGGGAGATGCATTGAGGGTACAAAATCCACCTGAACCAATGTAGCGTGATAACTATACGGTCGACTTTAATACCGTTGAATCCGAAAGGCCTATTGTTCTACCTCATCTACCTTCGAGGCACACATTCGTAGTGACTAGCAGTTTGATGCAGATTCTTTCAGCGAGGGGTTTAATCTCTGGTATGGCATCTGAGGATCCGCATGGACACATGTCCAAGTTGAGGAGTGTTTGCAAGAGTTATGTGGGTCGAGCAGAATTAGACATTGATCTCATTGGGTTAAGAGTCTTCCCTCTATCATTGACCGGTGATGCTGTTGTGTGCTTTTCTGAGATTCCATAAAACTCCATTCATACATGCGATCAATTGCATAAGGTGTTCTTGGCGAAGTACTTCCCATTGTCAAAGAAGCTGAACAACAAAGATAAACTCAACAACTTTGTGGTACTACCTAGAGAGTATGTGAATAGTTTGTGGGATACGTTCACTGCTTTCATTAGAAGTGTCCCAAAACACCACATTGATGATGAGTGACAGAAGGAATATGTCTACCGAGGTCAGGATGACAACAGTACGGTTATGATTGATACTATTGTTGGAGGTTCATATGGTGAGTGCACTTTTGAGCAGATGATATACCGTAAGTTTACAGTATTTTTAACACATTTCACTTAAGATTTGTGTTTGTTTTGGGCCATTTTGTATTGGTATTAATGTCTTTTTATCATGATTGTAGGAAATAAGTTTGGACATCGAAGTATGCGACACAACTGAAGAATTGTGCAGAAAAGGGCATCTATGTAAGTGATTGACGGACCATAGGTCCATTCACGTTCCGTAGGTAGTGATCTTAAATGGGTAGGCAATGCATGAATAAGAAATCAGGGAATTCTTGACCAAGTGTGGAACCACGTACTCAAACGATGGACCGTAGGTCGACCTACAGGCTATTCTGTAGGTCCATAAAATGCTTCAGAGAAGGTGTTCCAATACGTGATTTTGAAGATTATAAGTATGGAGCTACGGAGGAGGATCTACAGACCGTGGATTGAATTAGGGTCCGTACTGCTGGTCCGTCGATTGTGGCTGACAGTACTAATTTTTAGTTGGAAAATTGCCTAAGTCCCAAACCACGGAAGGGACCTACGGACCGTAGGTCAGTCCATGGTCCGTAGGTCAATGTCATAGATCAAAACCGCATCCTAAAACATTATTTCTTTATTTCATTTCCTTTGTAGTTGGGACTTTTTTTTTCTATATATAGGGCATGTAAACCTCATTTTTGGGGATTAGACTTTATTATTTTAGTTCTAGTTTTTGGCTTTGGAGATTAACTTGTAACTTTAGCAATATTCTTAATTTCCTAAGTTCGTTTTGAAGATTTTGACTTTGTATTTCAAGTTGAGATTCTAGGTTTATTCTTCTCATTACGTAATTTCATGATTTCTTCATCTAAAAATATGAATTGTGTTCTTGGTACTATGGGTAACTAAATTCAAAACTAGGGTTGTGGGACCATGAGCGATTATCAATGTATGAATAGTAACTAAGTAATTCTTGAATAGTGTTGTTGCATGTATTGATAATTCTTTTGTTTAGAAGTCTTTTTAATGGTGGCCAACGTTAGAACTCGCCTCGTTGCTACTTGCAGGACCAAGGTGGTAGTTAATAAGAAAAGAATTATCAGCATAGATTTAGTGTGTTACTATCTAATAGTCTAGTGTCAATTGGTGCGAGGGTGAAAACCTTGCCATAGATGCCATGTCTAATGTGAGTTAAATGCAAGGGTAAGTAAATTATACACACGTAGCCGGACCAAGGTGTGGGGTGAAATTCTCTAGTGGCCGGACCAAGGAATTAGAGATACCTAACTTATCACTTTGCATGTAATAAACTAGGAAAGAATTACTATTAATAGGATTACCACGTTATGAGCTTATGGGGAACACGTACACCCTAGTTTCTCTCTCATCTTGATAACAAATAAAATTTTGAATCTTGCTCACTAATTGTTGACATAATTTTCAGAATTTGTTTCACAAATCCCGCCCTTTTCATTACTTAATTTGGAAATACGTTGACTAAATTAATATAATTGTGGGTTAAAGTTAAGTCTAAACCATATTCCTCGTGGGATCGACCCCAACATCCTAGTTGGGTTCTTTAAATGATAACGATCGCTTATACTTCTCGAGGGAAAAGGCACCGCTCTAGTCATGTTGCTGACACCACTGAGGATGCTCGAGCTAGAAAGCGGGAATGCCAGCAGAATGAGCAGGCTAGGAGAGCCTCTATTGTAGATGAGGAGTTGCGCCAACAGAGGGCTCGTGAGAATATTATTGGAACCTCTAATTCTTGGCCCACCACTGAGGCCATGACTGTTGTGGGAGATGATGTTAGCACCACTAAAGGTGCAGTTAGAGTGACTGATAGCACTACTGATGGTGCTGTGATAAAGGATGTGGGCACTACTGAGGGTGACCCAAGTGTTGTTCCAGCGGGTTTAGGAAACCAGACCCACCCGCTTGTTGAGGTCTTCGGTGAATTTGCGCCACAGGTTTGCTTCACCTTCACCCTACTCTTTATTGCTTATTTTTGTGCATTGGGGACAATTGCACTCTATTTTGTTGGGGGTGGGGTAAATGGATTCTGAGTGTTAGGGTGAAGTCTAAGTAACCCAACTCATAATCCTCTCTTGGGGTTTTCTTGCCTGTGTTCTCTTTCCCCAAGAGACTATTTAATTTCTGTTGAACCGAATTGTGTTGGGATTTTATGTGTAGAAGCATGTGAAAGAATGAAGCATGATGGCATAATTAAGAAAGAAAAATGATACCTATCCAAAATTTGTGATATGTGCTAAAATATGTAGGCTAGAATGAATTGAATGTGTTGGCTCTAAGTATGACATGATACAAAACCAACTTGATTTCATGAGTTAAGCTAAAACTTGAACAAGGTAATCTGATAATCTGACAATGAAACTATGTGCCAAGAGTGTGTGAGAATGGTTGATTGTTCAGACAGTTTTGTGCCAATCTAGAACTTGCCCCGTTGGTCCTACTAGGATAATCTAGGCTAGAAGTTAGGAAGTGATCATAGGCCATTGTTCAAATTAGTCCACTTAAGTGTAAAATGATCTAACCAAATAATAGCACTATTCCCTTTTGATCCAAATATTTGAGCCTGAAATTGACCAATTTTGTTGATTCACCTAACTCACATTCCCTTAAAAACATTGTCTTGGCACCGGTCCCTTCTTGGATATGTGCACCTTGACTTAGGCCAAAAGTCTAAGTTGAGGGTGGCTAAGCCCAAAACTTACCTTGATCTTGGCCCTTGTCCGACATCGAACATTGTGCACCTCGACTAATGCAAAATGCATAAGTTGAGGGTGGCTATGAAAAAAGAAACCAAATGCAAAAGTGGGTGTGAAAAGAGTTTAGTGTTGAAAAGAAAAAAGTATGAAAGAGGATATGACTTTGTGCTAAACAAGCAAAAGAAAAGTGTTGAAAGAAATAGAAGAAAAATAAAGTGAAACAAAAAGAAGAAACTGTAAAATAAGAGTCAAAAAGGCAAAAGTCACATCCATGTTGCAAAGAAATAAGGGAAAGAGCTTAAAATGGAACGATGCCAAAAATAGGTCAAGGAAGAGGTAAAAAGCCAATGTAATGTCAAGGAGGGCAGAAAGTCACTAAAAAGTATCAAAATGTACCACCCCTGACCCTGAGCCTACGTTATAAGCTAAAAAAGACCTATAGTGATCCTAGCAACTAGTTTGGAGAGTCTAAGCAGTGAAAATAAGGGCAAGCCTATGGTATTGAGGACTAACTTATATGAAATTACTTCTGAGCGTGAGTGTTGAATGAATCATTGCACTCAAAATTATATTCATTGGGTGAAAAAGGGATTTCGTTTGAAGCAAGGGCACTAGGTGTTGTGGGAAAGTTGGTACCTTGGTGATAGCAAAACAGTGTATGTTGTGTGTTGATTGATCGATCTTTGTCATATTTTGATCCGCATGAGTTAGCTTGTTGAGTCTAAGAGAAAAGATTTGCACTCGAAAACAAAGTTGGGATAGAGAGCCATGTGATTGCTTGTGCTTGAATGCTTTCTTCTATACAAGTGTCGTTTAGAGTCTTACTGCGTTGCTTGAGGGAAAACAATGAATTTAAGTTGAAGGTGTTAATATACCGTGAGTTTACGGTATTATTAATAAATTTCACTTAAGAGTTGTGTGTGTCTAGGGCCATGTTGTATTGGTATTACTGTATTTTTATCATGATTGTAGGAAATAAGTTCGGACATGGAAGTATGCGACACAGATGAAGAACTGTGCAGAAAATGGCATCTACGGAACTGATTGACGGTCCGTAGGTACATTCATGTTCCGCAGGTAGTGATTGTAGATGGGCAGGCAATGCATGAAGAAGAAATCAAGGAATTCTTGACCTAGTGTTGAACCATGAACACAAACGATGGACCGTAGGTCGACTACTGGCCATCCTGCAAGTCCGTCGAATTCTTCAGAGAGGGGGTTCCAGTACCTGATTTTGAAGATTCTAAGTATGGAGCTACGGACAGTGGATTAAATCATGGTCCGTACTACTGGTCCGTCAATTATGGCTGACAGTACAGATTTTTGTAGTTGGAAAATTGCCTAAGTCCCGAACCACGGAAGGGACCTATGGACCATAGGTCAGTCAACGGTCCGTAGGTCAGTGTCGTAGATCGAAACCGCGTCCTGAAACATTAATTCCTTATTTTGTTTCCTTTTTAGTTGGGATTTGTTTTTCAATATATAGGGCATGTAAACCTCGTTTTCGGGGGTTAGACTACATTATTTTAGTTCTAGTTTTTGGCTTTGGAGATTAACTTGCAACTTTAGCAATTCTTAATTTCCTAAGTTCGTTTTTAAGATTTTGACTTTGCAATTCAAGTTGAGATTCTGGGTTTGTTCTTCTCATTAAGTAAGTTCATGATTTCTTCATCTAAAAATATGAATTGTGTTCTTGCTACTATGGATAAGTAAATCTACAACTAGGGTGGTGGGAACCATGAGCGATTAACAATGTATGAATAGTAACTAAGTAATTTTTGAATAGTGTTGCTGCATGCATTGATAATTCTTTCATTTAGAAGTCTTTTAACGGTGGCCAATGTTATAAATCGCCTTGTTGCTACTTGCCAGACCAAGAAGGTAGTTAATAAGAAAAGAATTATCAACTTAGATTTAGTGTGATACTACCTAATAGTCTAGTGTCAATTAGTGCGAGGGTGAAAACTAAGTCATACATTGATGCAATGGCTAATATGAGGTAAAGGTAAGGGTAAGTAAATTATACACACGTAGCCGGACCAAGGTGTGGGGTGAAATTGTCTAGTTGCCGGACCAAGGAATTAGAGATACCTAACTTATCACTTTGCATGTAATACACTAGGAAAGGATTACTATATCTAGGATTATCGTGATATGAGCTTATGGGGAACACGTACACCCTAGTTTCTCTCTCATATTGATAACAACTAAAAGTTTGAATCTTGATCACTAATTGGTGACATAACTTTCAGAATTTGTTTCACAAAACCCCTCGTTTAATTACTTATTTTGAAAATAGGTTTACTAAACAAATATAATCGTAGGTAAAAGTTAAGTCTAAACCATATTCCTCGTGGGATCGACCCCAACCTCCAAGTTGGGTTCTTTACTTGATAACGACCGCTTA
Organism: Solanum acaule; assembly: GCA_036250505.1. NCBI lineage: Eukaryota > Viridiplantae > Streptophyta > Magnoliopsida > Solanales > Solanaceae > Solanum > Solanum acaule. The sequence goes on along the minus strand of JAJOOR010004826.1, from coordinate 57,804 downwards.
TACTTCTTTAGGGAGGTGTAATATGAGCGTATCAGTAGATCGCTAAGAAATTGGAGAAGATCTCCCAGAATAACAATGCTTGGAGCACTAGAAAGTAAAACACTGGGAGGAGCACATTCATAGTTCAATCTACACCCACCCAATCTACTGATGACATTCGTGAGGAGATGGCTCAGATGAGGACCGAATTGGGGTTGGTGTTGAATCATGTGAGCGGAGCTGCCAAAAATGTAAATGTTGTAAATTATTTAACTAGGAATCCACCACCGATTGAGGAATGCTATTATGAAGAGGATACTTAAGTGGTGAATGATCAGACGGGGGGTTTTCGAGACAACACCGAAGGTTCCAACTCTGATAATTGGCGCCAAGGGCAACGAAACCAAGGTCGGAACTATAGAAACTACAACTGAGAGGGTCAATATGTTTGGGATGGGAACTACAACTGCGACAACAACTACAATTGAAATAATTACGGAATCATAAATGATAGGGCTGGGACCTGTGTTCCTCCTCAAAATTAGGAATCTGGCAATAGGGAAGATGAGGGTAGTATGTCACGGATTGAGGATATGATGTAGAAGATGATGCAGACATTTGATTCGAGTGATGAGAATGTGAAGGAGATGCGAAATCACTTGTTTGTTATTGATCAAAAAGTTGATGCCCATGAAGTGTTGATCAATAAACTGGAGCAGCAGATGAATCAGTTGTCTACTGCAGTAAACCCACGTCACCCTAGAAGACTTCCTAGCAACACCATCCAAAATCCAAAGAATGATGGGCATTGTATGGCAGTCACTACTAGAGGGGGTAAACAGACCATTGATCCACCTATGCCGTCTGAGGTTGAAATTGTGGATGAGAAAGATGATGAGGGGATTGAGGTTGCTGGAGAGTCTAAAAATGATACAGAGAAGTAAGTAGAGATAACCCAAAAAGTTGGCCCTATGACTAGACCTACACCTCCATTCCCACATAGTTTGATGAAGAGAATGAAGAAGGGAAATACCACAAGTTTATTAGTTTGTTGAAACAGCTTTCCATCAATGTTCAGTTGATATAGGCTTTGGAGAAAATGCCTGGCTATACGAAGTTTATGAAATATTTGGTGACTAAGAAGTGGACCGTGCGTTTTGAAGATGATGATAGGTTGCAACATTGTAGTGTTATTGCTATAAGGTCCCTTGTGCAGAAGAAGGAGGATCCTGGTGCCTTCACTATTCCATGTACCATCGGGTTGTTGCATTTTGCTAAGGCGTTGTATGATTTGGGTGCTAGTATTAATCTGATGCCATTGTCTATTTACAAGAAGTTGGTTTCAGAGATCCAAAACCGACTGCGATGCGATTGCTCATAGCCGATAGAACTATGAAGAGGCCCATTGGTGTGCTCCAAGATGTACTAGTAAAAGTGGAGTCTTTTATCTTTCCGGCGGATTTTGTGATACTTGATTGTGTGGTTGATTTTGATGTTCCAATTATCCTTGGAAGACCATTCCTTGCCGCTGGGCGCACCTTGGTCGCTATGGAGAAAGGGCATATGATTTCCCGATTGAATAGTGAAGAGGTAACTTTCAACATCTGTAGGTGTATGAAGGAGGTAGTGAGCTCCAGTCAGTATCAGTGGTGAATCATATTGTAGAGAGTGGTTCTGATGTGTCTATTGAAGAGACGTTGGGTGTTGATACACTAGCAGCGGTAATGATAAATTTTGACGGTGCTGGTATTGAAGAGTATGATGAATTGGTCGCCACACTTGATAGGCTCGAATTCCTTTCAAAACCAAAGATATTGGAGTTAAACTTGAAGAATTGCGACTCTCCACCCGAAAGACCATCTGTTGAAGAGGCCCCGAAATTGGTCACATTGAGGTATGTATTCTTGGGGAGAGATTGTACTTTTCCAGTCATCATTGCGGAAGATTTGAATGTGACACAAGTTGAGGCATTGGTTTCCATGTTGAAGATGTTCAAGCGGACTATTGGGTGGAATATTGCGGACATTATTGGGATCCCTTCTAGTATTTGTTCTCATAAAATCCAACTCATGCCGGATCACAATCCTAGTATCGAGCACTAGAGAAGACTAAATCCGCCTATGCAAGAGGTAGTGAAAAAGGAAATCATCAAGTGGTTGGATGTTAGAGTTATTTATCCTATTGTAGATAGTAGTTGGGTTTGTCCTGTTCAGTGTGTGCCCAAGAAAGATGAGATTACTGTGTTTCCGAATGGAAAAAATGAGATTGTTCCGATGCGGCCCGGGACTGGATGGAGAGTCTGCATGGACTACCATAAATTAAATGCTTGGACAGAAAAATGACCACTTCCCTATGCCATTCAGGGATCAGATGTTGGACCGACTTGCTAGTAAGGGTTGGTATGGTTTTGTTGATCGTTACTCGGGCTGCAATAAGATTTTCATAGCTCCGGAAAACCACCTTCACTTGCCCTTATGGGACTTTCCCCTTCAAATGGATGCCAGTTAGGTTGTGTAATTCTCTAGCGACCTTACAGCATTGTATGATATTGATATTTTTTGATATGGTGGAGGACACTATTGAGGTATTTATGGATGATTTCTCTGGGGTAGGTGATTCTTTTGATTGTTGTTTAGACCATCTAGCTGAAGTACTTAAACGGTGTGAAGAGTGCAATCATGTGCTCAATTGGTAAAACTGCCACTTCATGGTGAAAGATGGGATAATCCTGGGTCATCGAATTTCTGAGAAGGGTATTGAGGTTGATAGAGCGAAAGTAGAGGTAATAGCAGAGATTCCACCAACTATCTTTGTTAAAGGTGTTAGAAGTTTTCTTGGGAATGCAGGTTTCTATAGGAGGTTCATAAAGTATTTCTCCAAAATTGCACATCCATTATGCAAATTGCTCGAAAAGGAGTGTAAGTTTGATTTTGATGATGCTTGTCTGAGAGCATTTGGATAGTTGAAGGGAAAGCTAGTTTATGCACCTATCATATTTCACCGGATTGGGGGCAATCGTTTGAGCTAATGTGTGGTGCGAGTGGAGTGGCGCTTGGTGTGGTATTGGGACAGAGGAAAGAAAAGATTATTTATCCTATTTACTATGCCAGCAAATCTCTAAATGTGGCTCAAAAGAACTATGTAGTGACTGAACTGGAACTTCCTACGGTGGTTTTCGCATTCGAGAAATTTTGATCCTACTTGCTTGGTACTAAGGTCATAGTGCATACTGACCATTCTGCATTGAGGTATTTGATGGCTTAGAAGGATGCAAAACTGGGGTTGATTAGATGGGTGTTGTTGCTGTAAGTGTTTGAATTTGAGGTGAAAGATAGAAAGGGGACAGAAAATCAAGTTGTCGATCACTTGTCTAGATTGGACGAAGAAACTATGCTCAATCTAGGAGATGGGGCTGAAATTAATGATTCTTTTTCGGATGAATAGGTATTGGCTACTTCTCATGATCTGATTCCTTGGTTCACAGACTCTGCTAACTACTTGGCAAGTGAAATGGTGCCATCGGATTTGTCGTTTCACCAAAGGAAAAAGTTTATGCATGATGTGAAGAAGTTCTTTTGGGATGAGCCTTATTTGTTCCGTAGTTGTGCTGATGGGATTATTCATCGATGTGTGCCCGAGGATGAGATTCTCAGTATACTAGGGGCGTGTCACTCATCGCCTGTTGGTGGGCATCATAGTGGTATTCGGGTTGCGCATAAAATTTTGAAATGAGGGTATTACTGGCGTACCATCCACCAAGATGCTCATGATTTCGCCAAATCTTGTGACTGTTGCCAAAGAGAAGGAGGAATTTCAAAGACGTAAGTGCTCCCATGAATCTGATATTGGTGATAGAGTAATTTCATGTACGGGACATTGATTTTATGGGTCCATTTGTGAGTTCACATGGGATGAAGTATCTTCTTGTTGCAGTTGATTATGTGTCAAAGCGGGTGGAAGCAATTGCACTTTCCAACAAAGAAGGTAAAAGTCTCACCGCATTCCTGAAAAAGAATATCTTCTCTAGATTTGGTACACCTAGGGCGATTATAAGTGATGGAGATTCTCACTTCTATAATAAGTTGTTCAAGGCTCTACTTGAGAAATATGGCGTCCGCCACAATGTAGCAACTCCTTACCCTCAGCAATCTAGTGGGCAAGTTATAGTGCCCAATAGAGAGATCAAGCAGATTTTGGCTAAGACTGTGAATGGGAATAGAACCGATCGGTCAAGGAAGCTTAATTATGCTCTATGGGCCTATCATACCGCATTAAAGACTACCATAAGTATGTCCCCCTACCAACTTGTATATGGGAAGTCTTACCATTTTCCGGTAGAGCTAGAGCATAAGGCTATGTGGGCGCTAAAGAAGCTGAATTTGGATTGGGGCGCCGCATTGAATCACATAGTAAGTGACATGAATACCTTGATGAGTTTATCTTAAGAGCTTATGAAAGTTTAGCCTTGTACAAAGAGAAGTTGAAGAAGTATCATGATCAAAAGATCGAAAAGCGAGAATTTGTTGTAGGTGATCTGGACCTTCTATTCAACTGTAGGTTGCGCTTGTTTCCTAGCAAACTCAAGTCCAACTGGATAGGGCGACTCATAGTCACGCAAGTGTTCCGACATGGAGCGGTTGAGCTCGAAAACAATGAGGGAACAAGGTTCAAGGTTAACTGGCAGAGGATCAAGGTCTATCTGGGAAAAGAGGAAAATGTGCAGGAAATGGTTGAGGCCTACTATCTTGATGAAGTGTGGGTAATCAAGAGCCATGTATCGTGTCGCGACGTTAAATTAAGCACTGCTTGGGAGGCAATCCAAGATGTACAATCTAGCCAACTATAGGTTTTTCTTATCGATGTAGGAGTTTTCTTTGTTTATTTGATTTTTGTAATTCTTTATATTTGTAGTTTATTGTGTTTTAGTTTTGCCTAGATATAGCATAGGGTCCGTGTCTAAAAGTGTCAAGAAAATGTAAAAAGATAATGGTTGCTACTTGTGCAAGGATTAAAAACAAAATATGTAGAAAAAGGTATGTTGTAGAGGTCTACGGACCCCAGGTAAGTTTTAAAAATTTTCTGGTATTGAGTGACCTACTGACCCAACTCACGGTCCGTAGGTCGACCCTCAGCTCATAGACGGGGTTTCGTGGGTCCAAAGTTATGGTTTTGTCGACCTAACCTGGACCATTTTCTAATCAAACACTTAATTTTTAAATTCTTCCCCCACTTCCCATATTCCCTCCAAATCCCATAACTCTCTCATTATATCCCCAAATCACTCCCATCTCCCATACATATCATCCCTCCTACCATATTTCCATTCCTCTCTCTCTTTCCCAAATCTGATCACTCCCATTCTTCCCTTCCTAAAAAGAGTTCAAGGTCCGTGTTTGATGTCACAAAGGTCTAATTAGTTTTAGCATCACACAATCACCCATTTCCGGGTTCGGTATTCATTGTTCAATATATGAAGACATGAAGTTTATCTTGACCTTGGGTTGTTTTTGTAAGAAAATGCATGATAAACAATAGTTAGAAACATCCTTAGGACGATATAAAGTGATTATGTTGTCTTTGTAATCAAATAACTTTGGGTAAATAGTCTAAATGGCAGTTTCGACTTAGGGTTCTTAGTTTTGTATGCAATAAATGTTAAATAATGAGTAATCGGAACCCCAGGGATGACAAACTATCATAAATTGTGTTGAAATGCATGATTAGGCTTAGGTTGATTGTTCGAATTGTTGGAAAAATGGTTTACATATGAAACATGTATGATACCTGGCACAGATCTGACCCACGAAACCCCATCTACGGAACGTAGGTCAAACTACGGACCATAGATCAGGTTTGTGGGTCTGTTGCACATGGAAATTCCACTATGTGTGGAACCACTGAGGAGGACTACGGTCAATAGGTCAACCTACCCACCATAGGTTGATCTATGGACCGTAGTCCTCCTAATGTGCACATCTGTGGTTCCCATTAGAGCCCAACATTTTGGAACCTCTGACCTACGGTGGGGACGCACGGACTGTAGGTCAACCTACCCACCGTAGGTGGCCACTGATGCCACTATACATGATTTTTTTAGTTTTTGTTTTGTTTCGTTGTTTGTTATAAAATAATTTCGAGTGTGTTATAGGTTTATTTTGGTACTAATTCTTCCTCCACAGGTGCAATGGCTCCCAAGAGAACCCTGACTTACGTGCCAAGGGGAAAGTCAAAGCCCATGGCCCCAACCTTAAGGCTGATTAATGAAGACACTAATGCGGAGACCGACCCCACTTATATCCCACCTACTAAGAGGACATCCCCAACTGCACCTCGCACTACCCGTAATCAAAACCAGCAGGTGATTCCCAACGTAATCACTACCTCCCAGTCTGATGAAGAGGATATATTGATCGATTCACCGGTTGGTTCTGCTTCCGGCTCTGAATCCGCCTCTGCTTTTGGGTTTGGCTCCGCATCAGGGTCAAGTTCACATGGTAGGGCTGCCTTGTTTGATGAGGCTACTAGCGAAGGGGACATTCCAGGACCACCAGATAGCGAGCCTGCTATAGTTGTTGAGGAGCCAAACCGGTAGTGTGTCCGTGGTCAGTGGCAAATATACTGGGATGCCAAGATGATGATTGAGAAGGAGAGGCGAGCTCGTTTAGTCTCTGATGAGCGCATGGTTCTCACAGGTACCTTGCACACCGTGCCCGCCATTCATGAGCTATTCAAGAGACGCAACTGCGATTGGATGGCCCATAACCTAGGGTCATACAACGAGGAGATAGTGAGGGAGTTCAATGCTTCCTACACAGCCACACTCAGAGGTTCCATTGACAAACGGGCCAAGCAAGCCGCCCAGTCTCCACTCACAACTACCTTAGTTTGTGGGTTCTTAGTCGATATCTCTGAGGCTACTATCTGAAGGTTCCTCTACAGCCTGGGACATACTCTAGCTATCAACACGGGCGAGTTTGAGTATCGTTGATACATAGTGAGAAGTGGGGCATTCCAGCAGAATGCAGAGTAGAGGGAGAGTTTATTGCATTGGTTGGCCCTTCAACTTGCCACTGATGGAGAGTGCGCTGAGTGGGTCAGAACCTCGAGTTTAGGTATCAAGAAGGCCACATTGAATTTTGTGGCCAAAATTTTCTGGCTATTGGTACGAAATAGGGTGTCTCCTACGCAGGCAGACGATGTTCTCACTTGGGACCACGCATTTATAGTAGCAGCCCTAGTTACTGGATTCAAGATGGATTTTTTCCGTATATTCAATACGGAGCTTTACGAGAGGGCCTTCGAGGACATTACCACATACCCCTTTTCATGCCTCATCTTTCAGTTGTACTGGGATTCTGGAGTGCTGGTCTAGCATTGTGATAAGTTGATCCAGGCAACCAAGACCTTGGATGTACGCCTGATTCGAGATGAGGCAAATGTGGGGCACCACGCAGAGAGCCGCAGGTTGAGGTACCTCCATTGGGAGAAGACTTAGTTGCCAATGTGGAGCAGATGCAGGGTGATGCGCCTGCCCCTCCAGCCCCTATTGAGAATGCTCTGGCCTCCCATTCTCCAGCCGCCAGTCAGGCCAGTAGATCCTCAAGAGCCACCCCTCTTCAGGGTCTGTTGTCGTGCCCTAGGCTCCAGTCCAGAAGTTGGAGGCTCAAATGGCGTCATTACTCCAGCTTATTAGGCCTTGGATGCAGCGTGCTATTGATGAGTCCGCAACAAGGGTAGAGCAGCGGATGGAGCAGATGATGGACCGAAAGGTTCAGGCCATTCAGTAGCATGTTTATGCATTCGAGTTGCGTGTCTTAGAATGACCAGCTCCCACCACATATGTCTCTGCCTTCAAGACAGAGCTAACTAGTCTTCAGGCTAATCTTGACACCCTCCTAGCTCCACCAGAGACTGAGCCTGAGTCGGCCCCCACAACACCGATTAATCATACGATGTTCTATACTCTATTCAGGGATGAGATTCCACCTCCTACTTCTTTATGTCATGCTGGGAAGCGCCCCCATTCCAATCGGGCTATTTGATTATACTAAGGCCAGGAGAGCGAGTAAGAGAGAGCGCAAAGAGACTGAGGCGGCTCGGCGGGTGTCGATCCTTGATTAGGAGTTGTGGTAGCTGAGGCCTAGGGAGGTTGGTGTTGGTGCCTCGAGAAGTGTGAGCACCACTGTTGGTGCGGTGAGAGTGGCTTATAGAACTACTGAGGGTGTTGTGACAGTTGATGTGGGCACTACTGAGGGTGACCCAAGTGTTGATCCAACTGGCTCCGAGAAATCGGACCCAACCGCTTATTGGTAGGTCTTCGATGCTATTTGCCATAGGTTTGCTTCATCCAATCCTTTCTCTTTAATTTTTGTGCATTAGGGACAATCGCACTATATTTTGTAGAGGGTGGGGTAAATGGATTATGAGTGATAAGGTGAAGTCTGAGTAACCAAACTCATAATCTTCTCTTGTGGTTTTCTTGCCTGTGTTCTTTTTCCCCAAGAGACTATTTTACTTATGTTGAATCGGCATGTGTTAGGATTGTATGTGTAGAAGCATGAGAAAGAATTAAGCATGAAGGGATAATCAAGAATGAAAAATGATACCCATCCAAAAATTGGTGGTAAATGGATTGTGAGTGATAGGGTGAAGTATGAATAACCCAACTCATAATCCTCTCTTGGGGTTTTCTTGCCTGTGTTCTTTTCACCCAAGAGTCTGTTTTAATTTATGTTGAACCGGCATGTGCTAGGATTGTATGTGTAGAAGCATGAGAAAAAATGAAGTATGATGGCATAATCAAGAATGAAAAATGATACCCGTCCAAAAATTGTGATATGTACTAAAATCTGTAGGCTAGAATGAGTTGAATGTGTTGGTTCTGAGTATTACATGATAAATAATCAATTTGATCTCATAACTTAAGTTATAACTCGAACTGGGTAATCAGATAATCTGATAAAGAAACAAGGTGCTAAAAGTGTGTGAAGATGGTTGAATTTTCAGACATTTTTGTGCCAATCTAGAACTTGCTCCGTTAGTCCTGCTAGGATAATCTAGTCTAGAAGTTGGGAAGTGATCATAGCCCTTTGTTCACATGAGTCCACTTAACCCTAAAATTATCTAACCAAATGGTAACATTATTCCCTTTTGATCCAACTATTTGAGCCTGAAATTGACAATTTCTTTTTATTGATCTAACTCACCTTCCCTCAAAATATTGTCTTGGCCCTGGTACCTCCTTGGAAATGTGCACCTTGACTTAGGCCAACAGCCTAAGTTGAGGGTGGCTAAGCCAAAAGTTACCTTGATCTTGGCCCTAGTTCGACATCAGAAATTGTGCACCTCAACCAATGCAAAATGCATAAGTTAAGAGTGGCTACGAAAGAGGAAACGAAATGGAAAAAAAAGGTATGATAAGAGTTTAGTGTTGAAAAGAGAAAAAGAAAGAAAGAGGATATGACTTTGTGAGAAAAACGAAAAGGAATGTGATAAGTGAAACTGTGAAAAGAAATAAAGAAAAATAGAGTGAAAGAAAAAGAAGAAAGTGAAAAAGAAAAGATAAACAAATGTCACAAAGTTAAAAGTCGCATCATTGGTTGAAAAGAGTTAAGGGAAATAAAATGGGATGAAAAGTTGCCAAAAGTAGGTCAAGGAAGAGGTAAAAAGTCAATGTAATGTAAAGGAGGGCAGAAAGTCACTAAAACGTACCCAAATGCACCACACCTGACCCTGATCCTGCGTTACAAGCTATGAAAGTCCTATAGTGATCCTAGCAACTAGTTTGGAGAGTCTAAGCAGTGAACATAAGGGCAAGCTTATGGCATTGAGCACTAACTGTACTTGAAGTTATTTCTGAGCGTGAGTGTTGAATGAATCCTTGTACTCAAACTCATATTCATTGTGTGAAAAAGGGATTTCGTTTAAAGTAAGGGCACTAGTTACATTGTCGGAGAGTTGGTACCTTTGTGATATTCAAACAGTGTATGTTATGTGTCTATTGGTCGATCTTTGTCATATCTTGATCCGTATCAGTTAGCTTGTTGAGTCTAAGGGAAAAGATTTGAACTCAAAAAGGGAGTCGGGATAGAAAGCCATGTGATTGCTTGTGCTTGAATGTCTGCTTCTATACAAGTGTCATTTAGAGTCTGAGTGTGTCGCTTGAGGACAAACAACGAATTTAAGTTGAGGGTGTTGATATACCATGAGTTTATGGTATTTTGAATACATTTCACTTAAGAGTTGTGTGTGTCTAGGGCCATTTTGAATTAGAACGAATGATTATTGTGCTATATTTGCAGGAAATACACTTGAACAAGGTTGAGAGAGACAACAACTGAATTTCTGCGAAAAGAGCCATCTACGGAGATGACCTATGGACCGTAGGTCCCGTCACGCTCCGTAGGTTGGTGTCATAGATGGAATATCATGGAGTATCTATGGAGATGACCTACGGGCCGTCCTGCATGTTTGTCATTTGTATCAGAAAGTTTGAGTCCAGTACTTGATGAAAAAGTCTAAGTATGGATCCACGAGAGAGGACCGACGGACCGTAGGTCGACCTACGGTCCGTGGTTTGCATCTGAAAGTTGAAGGTTCCAAGCTTCTGAGAAATTGTCTAAATCCTGAACAACGGAAGGGACCTACGGACCGTAGGTTGATCCACTGTTCATAGGTCAGTCTCATCGACTGAAGTTGCGTCCAATAGATTATTTGCTTATTTCGTTTCCTTTTTTTTTGGGACTATGTTTTCTATAAATAGGGTATGTAAACTTCATTTTTGGGTGTTAGACTTTATTGTTAACTTTTAGCTCTTGGGAATTAACTTGCAAAGAATAGACAATTTGATTTCCTATTTTCGGTTTATAAAGATTCTTGCTTTGAATTTCAATTGGAGATTCTGGGTTTCTTCTACTCATTACGTAAGTTCATGAATTCTTCTTCTAAAAATATGAATTGTGTGCTTGCTATTATGGGTAACTAAATCCATAAATAGGGTTGTGGGAACCATGAACGATAAAGAAAGTATGAATAGTAACTAAGTAATTCTTGAATAGTGTTATTGCATGCATTGATAATTCTTTCGTTTAGAAGTCTTTTTAACGGTGCGCAATGTTAGAACTCGCCTTGTTGCTACTTGCTGGACCAATGAGGTAGTTAATAAGAAAAGAATTATCAACATAGATTTAGTTTGATACTATATAATAGTCTAATGTCAATTGGAGCGAGGGTGAAAACTAAGTCATACATTGATGTGATGTCTAATATGAGGTAAAGGTAAGGGTTAGTAAAAATTATACACACGTAGCCGGACCAAGGTGCGGGGTAAAATTTCCTATTTACCAGATCAAGGACTTAGGGATACATAACTTACCACTTTGCATGTGATACACTAGGACATGATTACTATTACTAGGATTACCGCATTGTGAGCTTATGGGGAACACATATACCCTAGTTTCTATCTCTCATTGATAACAACCGAAGTTTGAATTTTGCTCACTTGTTCCTAAACTACAATCAGTTTTTTTGTTACAGAAACCCCCCCCCCCCCACCTTTACTTGTCTCAGAAATAAGTTGACTAAATGAATATAATAGTGAGTTAAGTTTAAGTCTAAACCATATTCCTCATGGGATCAACCCCAACCTTCAAGTTGGGTTCTTTACTTGATAACGATCTCTTATTCTTCTTTAGGGAGGTGTAATTTGAGCGTATCAATATGGACATTTCACACCTAATGGTTCATGTTCAACAAAACAAAGAGGAGAAATTTAAGGAAAAGTCTAGGGAGGCAAAGAGGAAAAAGACTGGTGATGGTGAATTTTTACATTCAAGGTCCGATGGACATGGTCTTTCTAAGTGTTGGAAAAACTTTTCTAGTCAATGTTCCTATAATGCTCCAGTTCCTACGTTTAACAAATTTAGGGTGTCTAACCCTAAACCTCAAGGAGGAAATAGTGGTGGATCTTCATTTTCTACTTATGCTAGATGTGAAAGAAAGCATCAGGGAAAATGTCGAGCCAGTTCCAATGCCTATGTTGGTTGTGGTAAGATGGATCATAAAATAAAGGATTTTCCCTCAGTTGCTAAGAATGAAGGAGATAATCGTCGACGGGCTCATCCTTACCCTTTTTCAGGCCCTAGTGGAAGTCAAAAGAAAAATAGATTCTATGCACTTCAAACTCATCAATAACAAGAGAGTTCTCCCGATGTAGTTACCGGTATGTTGAAGGTCTTCAATTTTGATGTTTATACTTTGCTTGATCCCAGTTCTACCTTTTCTTTGGTGTTGCTATATGTGAACACGAGGGTTGTTGCTCTTTTGGATGTATTGTTAGATCCTTTTTCCGTTTCTACTCTCATTGGTGAATCTATTATGGCGAAGAGATTTTATAGATATTGTCCTATCTCCTTATCCCATTGAGTTACTCATGTTGACCTAGTAGAACTTGGCATGTTAGATTTTGATGTTATTCTTGGTATATATAAGTTGCATTCTTGTTATGATTCCATCAATTGTAGAACCCGAGTGGTCATGTTTAAGAGTCCAAATGAACCCATCCTTAATATAAAAAGGGGAAATGTTATGCCTAAGGGTTAGTTTGTTTCTTCTCTTATAGAAGGAAAGATCTTTTCGAAAGGTTGCATATACCATCTAGTTCGGGTTAAGGATATTGATTCTTAAACCCCCACTCTTGAGTCAGTCCATGTTGTTAATGAGTTTCCTGAACTGTTTCCTAATGATCTACCCAGTGTTCCTCCCGAAAGGGAAAGAGACTTTGGTTTTGACCTCTCCCAGATATGTAACCTATGTTCATTCCACTTTATCAAATGGCTCAGATAGAAATTAAGGAATTGAAAGAGCAATTGAAATATTTATTGGATAAGGGTTTAATCTGGCCGAGTATCTCTCCATGGGGTGCTTCAATTTTGTTTGTTCGTAAGAAAGATGGTTTACTTCGCATGCATATTGATTACCGGCAATTGAACAATGTTACCATTAAGAATAAATATACTTTTCAAAGGATAGAATCTTTGTTTGATCAAGATTCAAGTTACTTCTCTAAAATCGACCTTCGGTCGGGTTACCACCAATTAAGGTTGAAGAAAGATGACATTCAGAAGATGGCTTTCCAGACACTATATGGACATTCTAAGTTTTAGGTAATCTCATTAGGTATGACTAATACTCCGGCCGCATTTATAGATTTGATGAATAAGGTGTTTATAAAATCCCTTGATATGTGATGATATTTTGATTTACTCAAGGAGTTAGGATGAGCATATCGATCATTTGTGGATTGTGTTAAAAGTTTCAAGGACTAACAATTGTTTGCAAAGTTTAGTAAATGTGTGTTTTGGTTGAGATCAATGGCTTTTCTTGGTCACATTGTTTCTACTAAAGGTATTGAGGTAGATCAGAAGAAGACGAATGCGGTTAAGAGTTGGCCAAGACCTCTATCCCCTTTGGATATTCAAAATTTATTGGGTTTGCCCGATTACTATAGAAGGTTTGTGGAAGAATCATTTTTGAGTGCCTCTCCATGGACGGCATCAACCCAAGAGAAAGTTAAGTTGTTATGGTTAGAATCATGTGAGAAAAGTTTTCAAGAGTTGAAATATAGACTCACTGTTGCTCCGGTATTCACTATACTAGAAGGATCTAATGTATTTGTTTCTTATTGTGATGCCTCAAGAATTTGGTTAGGCTATGTCCTTATGCAAAATGGGAAGGTTATTTCCTATGTTTCAAGGCCGCTTAAGATTCATGAAAAGAACTATCCAACCCATGGCTTAGAACAAGCAGTGTTTCTGTTTGCCTAAAAGATTTGAAGGCATTACTTATATGGTGTTGATGTTGATGCTTTACCGACCAAAAAAGTTTTCAATATATGTTCAAGCAAAAGGATCTGAATCTTCGTCGAAGGAGGTGGCTTGAGTTTCCAAAAGATTTTTACATGAGTGTCCGCTATCACCCCGGTAAGGCGAATGTATTTGCGGATGCTCTTAGTCAGCTATCAAAAGGTAGTGTTGCCTACATGGAAGAGGATAAAAGGGGTTAGTTTGTGATATTCATAGATTTCCCTGATTTGGTGTTCAGCTGGCTGAAACCACCAAAGGTGATGTTATGGTTCATAATGGCTCGGAATCATCTTTTGTATCAGATGTAAAGGCAAACAAAGGTCTTGACCTATTTTTTATTGTGTTAAGGGAAGTGGTGCTTAAAAAGTACGTTGAGGCTTTCTCTTAAGGGGGAGATAGTGTCCTTCGATATCACAGTCACTTGTGTGTTCCCAATGTTGATGACTTGAAAGAATGAATATTATCAGAAGCTCATAGTTCTCAATATTCCATTTACCTAGGAGCCACAAACATGTAACCTGACTTGTTGGAGGTCTATTAGTGGAATGGAATGAATAAGGATATTGGTGAATTTGTGACTAAATGTTCCAATTGTCAACAAGTGAAAGTTGAGCATCAAAGTTGGGAGGCTTGTCCAAAGATAATGGTATTCCAATGTGGAAGTGGGAAGAATTGAGTATGGACTTTATTGTTAGTTTACCCCTGTACTAAGACATCATACTCTTGGGTTATTGTAGATTGTATGACGAAATCAACTCATTTCATTCCCATCTTTGTTATTCAGCGGAGGACCATGCTAAGTTGTACCTAAGAGAGATGGTTAGGTTACATGGAGTGCCCTTATTCATTATCTCCGATCGTGATACTCAATTTACTTCTCAGTTTTGGAAGTCTTTCCAAAAAGGTCTTGGTATTCATGTTAAGCTTAGTATGACATTCCATCCCCAAACCGATGGGCAAGATGTGTGTAGTATCCAAATTTGGAAGATATTTTCAGAGCTTGTGAGATTGATTTCAAGGGTAATTGGGATGATCATCTGCCTTATATTGAGTTTGCTTATAATAATAGCGATCATTCAAACATTGGTATGTCTTCATTTGAGCCTCTTTCTATTAAAAGGTAAAGATCTCCTATAGGTTTGTTTGAAGTTGGTTAAGTTTCTTTGATAGGTCCTGAGTCAGTACATAAGGCTATGGAAAATGTTCAGCTTATTAGAGAAAGGTTGGAAACGACTCAAAGTCTACAAATGTCACATGCCGAAGGTAGAAGAAGAGATCTAGAACTTCAAAATTTCACCCATGAAGGATGCAATGAGGTTTTGAAAGAAAGGGAAGCTTAGTACTAATTAAGTGTACCCATATCAAATTTTCAGGCGTATTGTTAAAGTTGCTTATGAAATCAAATTGTTGAATGACCATGCATATATAGGTGTATCTAATTTTCCATATCTGCCTGTTGAAAAACTATGTTGGTGATCTTATATATATAGTGCCATTAGAGAGCCTTGGTATAAAAGAGAACCTTCCTTATGAAGAAGTTTCAGTTGAGATTTTAGACCAGCAAGTCTGAAAGTTGAGAAACAAATAAGTTGCTTTCGTGAAGGTTTTATGGAGGAATCAACTAGTTGAGGGTGCTAGTTAGGAGGACGGGGCCAATATAATATCTTGTTATCCTCGTCTCTTCCCCTCCATCCCTACTCTAGCTTGAGGTATTTAGTACCTCATGGTTTACTCTTTTCATTTCATGCGTATTAGTCATTATCATGTTTTCTCATGTATGCATGCCTATAAAAACTTGCTTTTTGAGAAAAATGATTTAATTTGATTGATTTCCTCATAATGTGGTTTTGAGTGTGAGTTGCATATAGGCCTTATAAAATGATGTTTTGGATATGCTTTAGCTTGGAGTCGGTTCTTCATTCTCAAATACGTGCATCTATGCGATTTCATTCATGTTGTACTCTTAGATCTTGTTCCTACCATTCTAATGATTTCTTGAGTTCCATTCAAGGACTAATGTTCCCAGGGGGAGATATTATAACACCTCGGATTCGGAAAGGAAGGAAAAAAGGCAGATTTGTTAACCTCTGTTTGTGTCTATGGTTCCCCATTTACGAACTGCTGGTGCTCCTATGGACCGTAGGTGGTGAGGAAATGGGTTTATAAAGTCAAGTATCAGTACCCTTTTGACGGTTCAACAAGATGATCTATGTCACAACCTAGGTCTACCCCCTAGATGCAACACGGAGTACTTGACCCTAAAAAGGTCTCTTACATGCACTTAGCATAGATAAACATAGGAAATAGAAATGATGCGGAATTTAAAATTTTACAATCGAAGTCTTTTTGTTTAAAATCAAAAGTGAAGTCTAGACTTTGTCTCATTAACCATCTACTACAACAAATATCAATATGGACACAACCCTTTACAATAAAGTCTCAAAAGTAGTCTATAAGAAAACAACTAGAAGTGAATATCTTGTCCTCGAACCATGAGGACTCACCACAAGTCTTGGAGACAGGCAATCCAAACCTTTGTCAAGGAAGGAAGTACACTTCACCTAGCCGGAACCTACACTTTTAAAAGAATGTAGAAGAAATAGGGGTTTGCACAAATCTATCTATATTACTTTAAAAGCATGAACTCCTAACTTGAATGTTAAATTACTATAATATCCCTAACTTAGGTTGTGAATTTTTTGATGAGTTGTGACTTTTTTTATAAGTTGTGAATTTTTTCAAAGGGTTGTGATTTTTCGATGAGATGTGAATTTTCCAAAGAGTTGTGACTTTTCCAAGGAGATGTGACTTTTCCAAAGAGTTGTGACTTTGCCAAAGGGTTGTGACTTCTCGAAACGGTCATGACTTTTCAGATAAGACAAAATAAACAGTTGTTCATACTACCCTTTGTTGACTATAAATAGAGGGATTTCCTCTCATTTTTATTCATGAAAAAAAGACTAATTTCCTACGAATAGTCACATGAATTTCTATCTTCATGTTTCTTCAGTCATAAATCACAACCATTCACTTCTTATAAATTCTTGGGGATCTCTTTTTTGTGACAATTTGAGATCATATAAGATTTATATAAATGATTCATCCCCAATCCATTTATATGTTTCGCCGAAGTTCTTGGCACTGGAATTTAGGTATTGACTTTCTATTAAAGAAGAAAAGAAGAGAACAAAGAAATATGCAATTATCTATGATCTTTGCTTCACATAGAAATCCTCTATATATATTGCGCGGGAATTTTTATTTACTTTTCTTATTTCGTTTCTTGAATAATTTCTTTTGTGTTTTCATTCGAAAGAGAATTTAAATACACATATTGTTCATTATTCCTTCTAATAAAATAAAGTAATAAAGATGTGGGAGAGACAATAATAATAAACAAATACAAAAAAGGCACATGATTGGGGTAAGATATTTCTTGTATTTCTATTTCTTATTCTTTTAACATCAAATGAAGGAGTTTCTTCATAATTTTGCTAAAACATCGGGCATCAACATAGTCCATTGAATTAGAAGTTTTGATGCAAAGTCTACTATTTCAAAAATAGATTTTCACTTTTGCTTATAATATGATACTTTAACCATGATAATAATTATTTTTAATAGATATGTAAGTAAAAATGAATAGAGAATGTAAAGTGTTAGTGGCAAGAGATTTCAATCAAATGAAACACTAGGGTGAATATATCATGAACATATATTTTCGCCTTCCTTCTTCATTGGTTATGAATTGATCCACATATTTTTACTTTTTTATATTTATGTTGAGTATGAATTTTTTTTATGTATGAATTTCCTGTTATTTTGTGTTCATTTTTATCGAAGAAAATGTTATGTCACAAGATACACTCTTTGCTACCTATATAAAAATGATAAGAAAATAGTGATTGATCATAAAATGACCTTAAATCAAATTAAACATTTATAAATAATACTTTAAATTTTATTCTTTTCTTAATCTTTTAATTAAAAAAGTTTAATGTTTTATATCATGATAAAACATCTATAAGATACTAGATAATCTCATAAGACAACATCTATATGATATGTATGGGGCAAAATAAAGGATAATTTTCTTAAGAACTAATTATTGATGTAATATATTTTTCTCTATAACATTCTACTTATAATTGTATTGACATTCACTATGTAAGTACACCGTGTTTTTTTAAAAAATTACATCTATATCATAGCCTTACTCAAATATTAATTGAATAATAATATTTTGTAAAAGATATATCATGTTTGAAGATAAAAACTTAAAATATTTATGACAATCGTTCTTAGTGTCATGCACATATTAAATTTCAAGTATTAATATCTAAGAGAATAATTGTACTTAAATGGTGTCCATCATTTACAGTCATAACCTCAAGAGGAAAAGTTATTGCTAACCATTTTTTTATCTTGATATTATTTTTCTGTTTTCTTGGTTATGTTTGTTTACCAAATTGAGTAATGTAAAGAACAATACGACTTAAGAAATATCACTTTTTCTCCATATATAAATTTTTTGAATGCATTTTGACATGTTTCAATGATATCTGGTCATTTTTGTCTCAAAAAACAATTAACTCTAAGAAAATCTGTATTAATCATTTAAAAGTACTTCTCCAATATTCTTTCAGTTATAATTATTTACTAAAAAACTTTAACTAAGTAATATTAATTCTATTTTACAACATCGTATAGTATATGATATGATACACATGTGCCGTGAGACTAGTATGCATTCGCCAAGTTTAAGAATCAACATGCACTTTCAATGTAAAACACTAGTAATACATAACATACATAGACCTCATCATAGTCAACACTCATAGACAAGGAAATAGTCATGTACATTAACTTTGAACAAAAGGAAAGTCATCCATAGAAACAATCCATTCAACATACATACATACATTCATATCTTATCATAGCATAAGAAAGCATCCCACAATCCCCTTTTCAAAGTCTACTTGTGCTATGTAAAAGTGATGTCCCATACCCCCACTCCTACTAAATAAAGCTTATCAAGAAGTCATAAGTATAGTTCGTGTCATATTCATTATCTTGTCATGTAGGGAAAGTATCCATAACCGACATAGATCATGTGAGCTACATAGAATTCGGTGTCGTGTAACCCCACACCAAGAGAAGGTGCCCTACTTGCCTAAGGTAGAACTACATGTATTAGCTTTTAGGTGGATCCACTAGCTAAAGACCTATGTGGGCACATAGTTATGGGATAGGGAGATTGCTTTTGGAAACCCCACCTATTGTATTGGCGGAGGAGCTTCCATCTCATGAGAATAATTTAGATGACCCTGCCTATTGTATTGACAGGAGGGCCTCTACCTCAATTTCCATATCCTCTCGGTGCTAAGAATTATTTCCTAAATTATACATAATTAGTCTTGATTTGCATTTCGTGTGTGAAGGAATATCTTGCCCTTCGTTCAATACAACTCACAAAATTGCTCATAGATTCAATTAGGTGAGAATGGACTTTGAACCTTAGAATCATCATTAACATGTGAGTAAACCTTTCCCATCATGTTCATAGTGTTTCTTGAGAATATCCTTTCAATCAACACAACAATATTATTAACATCATAGACAATTCATAGATGTCCATGTGTAAGGGTAAGGGGAAAATCATCTTTCAACAATACCACAATTTACACAATAGTCATAGGATCTTCACTTTCTAAGTCAATCATAAGTTTATACACAACCTTCATCAACATGTACAAACCTTCATAATTTACCCTTCAAGTGTCATGAATCATCTCTCACAATCACACCTAGATATACTAAATTAAGCGGGATAAAACAAAATTCACTAACTAAATACCATAGACACAATTCAGAGTATTCATCTTGCATCTATACACCCATCACAATTCATGAAAATTGGATCATGGGGAAATTCATGGGTTCATGGGGGACTTTACTATTAAAGTCATTATTAAGAAACAATTCTATCATAATATAAGTCAATTTACCGATTGATATCATTTTTAGAAAGAACCCATGACCAGATTGAAAAACCTAGGTGTTTGGGAAAATCTACTAATTGAAATTGGACGTTGAAGGGCTTCATGGAAGGAAACTTTCCATGAATCAAGACTCCCATACCTTGATTGAAGCTTTCCCTACAAATTGGAGTTGAGAGGATGGGTTCTTGAGCTGTAGTCTTCAAGTTCTTGTTCTTCTTCAATGGAGGATTTCTAGTGAGAGAAATATTGTGAGGGAGAGGATTTTGGAAATTATTTGGATGTTGTGAATTAATGACTAAAATTGGATGAATTTGACTTCAAAACAACTTATATAGTGCCCCTAAGATTGCCCAAAATAACCCCACTTTAGTTGGACTAACAAGGAAATGACCTAATTTACCCTTCACCAGTCGTTAGGAGGACCACGACACGTGGTCCTCCTCGTGAAGGTTGGGACAGTAGCTACTCCAAGGTGGCATGAGGCTCACAAGCCCAAGGCATTACTAGGAGGGGCTCCACAAGCTGTGGTCTCTCTCATGGTCCTGGAGACAGTGGCCATGCCTTTTGGAACCCCTAGCTCGTATTCCCAAGGGACCTTCACAAAGGGCTCGACGAGGCCTGGTCCCTTCCGTGGAGGTTTAGGCAATGGCTAGGACTTTTGGAGGCCTCTCTCGTTTGGCCAAGGTAACTCCACGAAGTCTCCCAGGAGCCGTGGTGATGTCCCTAGAAGTTGAGGCAGTGTTCTCAAGTTTGGAGCAGCCTTGGCCTTTGGCCTTGGCTTGACCCTTTGTCTTGACACTTGCCCCTTAGGCCTTGACTCTTAAAACCTTTATGTCAAGTCTAGATGGTCCACTAATCTACGGGGAGTAATTTTTATAATTTTTAAACCTTACGTTTAGCTCTAGTTTAACCTACCAATTTCCAGAGTGTTACATTTTCTCCCTCTTGAGAACATTCGTCCTCGAATGAAAATTTAGAGACCTTACGGGATTAAAAACTCAAGACTAGCAGTCCATCATGGATGCAACATCAAGAAATGCACAATTCATAGGAATGAAACATCAACTCCATTCTCAAAACATGAACAATGCAACACAGGGAAGTAGGAGCTATATCCACAACCTATTATGCACAAAACTCATCATTTCATATCATCATAGGAAGAACTACCTTCTCCAACTCAAAGAAAGCTCAACACAACAACATGTAGCCAATATGCCATTTCATCAAAGGCATAACTAAGCATTTTCATCATAAACATAACTAAGCATGTTCATCAATTCATCTCATGAAGTCAAATATGCAATCATCATACTAAAATGCAAATCAACATGAGGAACATATAAATCATGAACTCAATTTATGCCAAATATGAATTCTCACAATAACATGCATCTTATAAGGAAATCATAAAAGATACTCATAGCATATATGACTTCCAAAACACCAAACTCAAGAAAACTACTTACCTAAAGTTTGGATAGGAGTAGAAGTAAAACGATGAGGATAGTGGGACTTCATATCGGCCTTGGCCTCCCATGTAGCACCCTCAACTAAGTGATTCCTCCATAAAACCTTAACGGAAGCTACTTCTTTGTTTCTCAACCTCTTAACTTTCCATTCTAGAATCTCTACGAGAATATCTTCATAGGAAAGGTTGTCATCAACTTCTAAATCCTCTAAAGGAATGATAGTTACCGGATCACCAATGCACTTCTTGAGCATAAAAACATGATGATGGCCTATATACCGGGGACTAAGTTTCCCAATAGTCATAGGATATTCACTTTCTAAGTCAATCATAAGTTTATACACAACCTTCATCAACATGTACAAACCTTCATAATTTACTCTACAAGGGTCATGAATCATGTCTCACAATCACACCTAGATATACTACATTAAGCATCGATAAAACAATATTCAATAACTAAATACCATAAACACAATTCATAGTATTCATCTTGCATCTATACACCCATCACAATTCATGAAAATTGGATCATGGGGGACTTTACTATTAAAATCACCATTAAGCAACAATTCTATCATAATATAAGTCAATTTACTGATTGATATCATTTTTAGGAAGAACCCATGACTAGATTGAAAAACCGAGGCGTTTGGGAAAATCTACTAATTGAAATTGGACGTTGAAGGGCTTCATGGAAGGAAACTTTCCATGAATCAAGACTCCCATACCTTGATTGAAGTTTTCCCTACGAATTGGAGTTGAGAGGATGGGTTCTTGAGCCGTAGTCTTCAAGTTCTTGTTCTTCTTCAATGGAGGATTTCTAGTGAGAGAAATATTGTGAGGGAGAGGATTTTGGAAATTATTTGGATGTTGTGAATTAATGACTAAAATTGGGTGAATTTGACTTCAAAACAACTTATATAGTTCCCCTAAGATTCCCCAAAATAACCCCACATTAATTGGACTAACAAGGAACTGACCTAATTTACCCTTCACCAGTCGTTGTGAGGACCACGACACGTGGTCCTCCTCGTGAAGGTTGGGACAGTAGCTACTCCAAGGTGGCATGAGGCTCACAAGCCCAAGGCAATACCACGAGGGATTCCACAAGCCATTGTCTCTCTCGTGGTCCTTGAGGCAGTGGTCATGCCTTTTGGGACCTCTAGCTCGTATGCCTAAGGGACCTTCAAGAATGGCTCCACGAGCCGTGGTCCATTTCGTGGATTATGAGGCAGTGGCTAGGACTTTTAGAGACCTCTCTCCTTTGGCCAAGGCAACTCCACGAGGCCTTGCATGGGCCGTGGTGATGACCAGCCGTGGCAATGGCCGTGGAAGTTGAGGCAGTGTGCTCAAGTTTGGGGCAGCCTTGGCCTTTGACCTTGGCTTGCCCCTTAGGCCTTGACTCTTAAAACCTTTATGTCAAGTCCAGAAAGTCCACTAATCTACGGGGAGTCATGTTTATAATTTTTAAACCTTACATTTAGCTCTAATTTAACCTACCATTTTTTGGAGTGTTACAATCTATCAATCCTCTGACGAGTTGTAGATAGGCATTGTAGTTGATCACCAGACATGGTGAAATTTTAAATCTGAAAGTTAGTTCCTACGGTTTATATGTACGGTCCGTAAAAGGACCTACAAATCATACATAGGTTTTGTCTAATGTTGGCAAAACTAGAGTCTCTGATTACTTTCTACGTTTGAACAGTACGATCCCTAAAATGACTTATAGACCATAGGTTCAACCTTAGATGGTGGTCGGCAGTTTTGTTTTTAGGCTTTTTGGTCTTTTCCTGGATTGATTTGTGCCTAAAAAGTTTTACTTAATCATAGTACTAGATCTTATATAAGTATTTTAAGCCTAAAATCTATCAACTCTAAATTATTCTTCAAATTTCCCTGAATCCCCCCAAGTTCTTCCCTTAGAATTTTCTCTCTCTAAAGCTTGAAGAAGAAATCTAGGCTTTTAAGATCAAATCTCCAAATTCACCATTGATTGTGCACTTTTGACATCAAGATATGTTATTATTCACCTATGGAGTCCTTTCCTCTATAGGGTTCTTAAATTCTCAAATTTTATATAGTTAGGTTACTCAAACAGGGTTTTATTCAATGTTCACGGGTTCTTTTCAATTATGATCCAATTGATGGCTTCAT
This sequence comes from Solanum acaule, assembly GCA_036250505.1. Classification (NCBI taxonomy): domain Eukaryota; kingdom Viridiplantae; phylum Streptophyta; class Magnoliopsida; order Solanales; family Solanaceae; genus Solanum; species Solanum acaule. The sequence continues at coordinate 34,327 of JAJOOR010004826.1, read as the reverse complement.
ATCCTATTATGCATGAATTGAAGTAATTACATTGTTTTTAGTTAAATTCACATGAAACCCTTCATGACTCCACGATTTCTAGATTTTGATCTTATGATGAAGCTTATGAATTATGAAAGACTAATTTATGAAGATATGCATATTTCATTATGAAATTTATATAAATGGTTTAAAGTTAATTTGAGAGTAAAAGCATTGATGTTGTTGTTGTGGTGAAAGGATATCTCACATAATACTCAAAATATTATTGTGATGGAGTTTTCTCACAAAAAGAGATTCATTTTAATCAAGACTAAGGAGTTATTCTATTGAAATCCAGCTTGGATTGGTTACTTAATTGTGTCATTCCATGGATAATAAGATAAATATTATTAATGACTATCCCCTAGGATTTATGCTTAGAACCGAGTGAACTAGATATGTTTTTCCATGTCCCATAAACTATGTGCCACCATAGGATTTTTGTCTCAAATAGACATAAGATAGTCGATCCACTTTAGCTCAAGACTCATGGTCCTTACCTTGCTAAGTAGGACAAATTGTCAGTGGGATAGACACTGTATTCCATGTTAGATGTGGAAAACGAGTGGATTGGATTGGATTGGATCAGATATGGATGGATTGAATATGGATTGAGTTAAAATGGATTGGATCACAATCCACCCATATAAAATATGGGTTTATATGGATTTGGTCAAATATGGTTTGGGTAAAATGGTAGTAAACCCTACCACCCCACCCACCCCTATATTATTATTATTAAAAGAATAATTCTTAATACAAATAAATAAACTTTATTGTTTTACCCCGTACCCCCACCCTTGAATGGAATCCATGTTATAGCTCACATGGTCTATGTTGGTTAACGGTAAACTTCCCACAATAATGAACTAAAGTCACTTTCGAAAAGTATCTCACATGTGTTCTAAAGATGTTTAGGTTGCGCTGACCATGATTATAAATTATGTTTATAAAATGTTATCTTATGATTTAGCTTTTTCATTGCATGTCATGTAAAGTCCATTATTAGTATGATATCATAACTCTCATGCATTTCTATCATACTTAGTACATTCTATGTACTAATGCATACTTGTGCGTACATTTTTTCACTAATGTAGGGTACGACGCTCCTATTCCACACACTCGTGGCTAGATTGACCCTTTGAGATTTTGGAGATATTGGTGAGTCCTCATGTTCCGAGGACTGAGACACTTTTATTGCTTTATGTCATTTTCATTTCAGAATTATATGTGATGTATGACTGACGTTCCAATCACTTTTCTTATCACTTCCGCTTTTTTCAAACTCTTTTGTATGACATGTTATCCTTTTAATCCTTTAAAATTTATGGAAAAGGGGAAAAAAACCCTGGACTATTGAAAAGGTTTAATATACCTCTCATTCACCTATTGGGCTAAAAATATCAGTCAGTCCACCTTTTGGGTCCATTTTTACCCTTAACACCAACAACCAATTTTTAAAATTATTATTATTATTATTATTATGTGGCATCTTTCTATTAGGCAAATTAAATTCAAATTCACATTGGATTTCTCCCCATCAAATCTGACCCATACCCACAGCCCCATGCCCAAACCCTATTAAAGACCCATATCAACTAATAACCAATTGATTGATCTTCTTTCTCTCTAAATCCTAGTGCCCTTTTTTCATCTTCCCTTTTCTTTCTTCAACAACTCTAAGATCTATTTCAAACCAAATACTATATGGATGTGTTAGGATTCAAGTTATAATATTAATTTTGGAAGTCTTTTCTCTATTCAAATGTGTATATCTTCTTCTGCTTCCTATTTTGACGCAGGAGAGTCTCACATGGGCGGACTCTCCTGCGTAAAGATACAAAGCAGAAGAAGATATTGAAATTTGAATAAGTTTCATATCTAATTTATTTTGAAATCAGATTTATTGAAAATATTAAATACATAGAGATGGTTTTCCCTATTTCATTTGGGAAGTCAATAATGTTTTATTCCTAATTGTTTTGAGTCAGATTAGTTGATATGACATTATTAATTATACACGTAAATGGGTTTAAAACATACATACCTCTTATTTTTGAAAACTTCGGGGGAAAGGAAGTAAAAGAAAATACAGAAAAATACAATTTTGTATCAGTGTTTAGTTTGAATGGAAAAAGGTAAATAAATTATAAGCTGCTTGAAATTGATTAAAAAGAGAAGTAAGAAAAATAATTAAAATGTTTGGTTCGGTTCAATTTGTAATGTTCGGTTTGATTAGATTTCAATTTTGATTCTTTGATATGGGCTAATTTGTATTGAAATGTGTTTACTAAATTATGATTGTTCATTTGAAAATGAATTGATGATCTACAATAATAAATAATTGTACAAGTAATTCTTGGTAAATTTCATTTTAATTGATAAATTATGATATTGAAATAGTTAGATATTATTACCCTTAATTTTCACCTCAGCTACTCACCTCTTAATTTACTAGTGAAATTTTGACCTCTATCATGAAAACATTCCTTGTATTTACGGGATTTTACTAATATTTATTCTAAAATCAAAGATAAAATATAATACAATTGATTCTAAGTTTTAGGGACAATATATCTTAATTATTTAGCGTTACAAAAATCTTGTTTCAACTTCTTTTGAATTTCAAAGGAAATCTATTGGAAAAAATCGATTTATATTTTAGTGGGTGTATTCTTTATGTTTGAATTTTTCTTGTTGCTCAATTATTTGTTCATCACAAATCTGGTGTTTGTGGCTAAGATAATCTACATTACCATGCATATTTTTTTTCTAATATATGCTTATGTTAGATTGTTTACATAAGCTTAATGTATATGACATAATTCATTTTTCTTAATAATAATTAGGATAAGAAGAAAATTGTTCTTGGATAAATAAAAGTTGTGTACTGCATGATATCGAACCAAAACTTAATTAAAAATAAACTTTCTTAGTTTAAAAGTTTTAAGCATACATAAACAAACAATTCTTGCTCTTGCAAACATATGAAAAGAAAATGTAATATTTCAAGGAAATTTCAAAATAAAATAAATCTTTAACTACTATTGCATTTGTATCGTCTTTAATTTGTTTTTGTGAAAGGGGAAGCAGAAGCTCGACATATAGGACAATCCTTTTTCCTCAGCAACCACTATTTGACGCAGCATGCGTGATATTGATATTCGCACCCAAGTGTCCCAATGGTCTCTTCATTCATATTCCGCAAGGTAGATGCCACAAATCTCTCTTTTGTTTGTTGAACTATTTACTCCATCTTTAGGCACACCAACATGATAAATTCTTGTTTTATTATACCTCAATATATCTTCATCATGTTTTTCCTCCGTGTGTGCCTCAGATTGAGCTTGTAGATTTTCTTCTACACCTGCCCTTAAGATTCTATCTATCGAATCACGATCACTAATATTAGTTATAAAAAAACCAAGATAATAATCATGTGAGTTACTCATTGTTCAGTAAAAATAATAATAGAACAAACTAAAAAAACTAATGTTGAGGTTTCTTTGAGTCCTTGACAAGAACACAAGCACAAAAAGTGAATAATAAGTTTGGAGTGATAGAAAACTATATAGAGAGATGACCTACCATATTTTCTATTTTAATTGTAAAGTTAATTAATTGCATTCCTAGTTCATTATATTTTGGAAATAAACAGATTGTATTCCTAGTTCACGTAGGAAAATAATATAATCTATTTCAGTTGCAAACTTAATAAATTGTATTCCTTGTTCATGTGAAAAATTAATAATGGTATTCCTTGTCTTCCTAGTTCATGGGGAAATAAATAAGTTGCATTCCTACTTTGATTTGAATTTAGTAAATGACAATATGAAATATACATAAAAATACCCTATCATATTTCTACTTTATTTGGAAACTTAATAAGTTTTATTCCTAATTTGTTTTAACACATAAATAAAAAGAAATACAATAAATATAATATGGAAGAGAATAAAATAAAACCTATATTTGTGATTACATAGTTTGATAAATACCAAAAAAGCTGAAAGAAAGAAAGTTGGATATGGAGAATGAATAAATTATTTTCGTCGAGAATTTCTCCCCTTTTGGTAGAGAAGGAAATATAAAAAAAAGGAAATACATTTATTTTTCAAATTAAACTTAATTAATTTCTTAAATAAGTTGTATTTAATCGGCAGAAATTTAATTGTATTCATCATATATGTATATGTATATATATAGTTCATTTTTTCATGTATAATTAAATAAAATGATATTTAATGAATTAGTTTTATATAAATGACAATTTAAAGCCTCTTTGGTCAAACTTTCTATCACGATAAAAAATTCAAGTGATGATGACATCTTCTAATATCCCACAAGTAAGTAAGTCGATCGCATAGCTCGGAACTAGAAGTAACGAGCTATCACACGGAAGTGAATACAAAAAACAAAGAACACATATTAAAATTAAAATAGGGAAGGAGAATCAAAAAATACATATAGCCTCCCCTAGACCTGGTATTAGTTGGTGGTCTAGCTACTAACCATAACAAAAATATAAAAGTAACTAAATATATATAGAGCCATCTCCAAACACAAAATAAAGACTTCTCCAGTAAAAATAGAAGGAGACCGACAACTCTAAACGCTAGGAGCTCACCCCAAGTCTACGATCCAAAGCTACTCCACATGAGGTATATATGCTAATAGCAAGACCTCGTAATATGATCTTCAAGGTGCATAAGTGTTGTATGAGTGCCAAACATGTGACACACAGTAGGCATAAGCTGACTAAGATCCAAAGATGAAGCAAGTAAAAATAGCAAGGTAGAGAATTAATATATATTACATGTAACTAAAGAAGAAATAACACACCGTTAAAGTAAGCGGAGACAAAAAAATGCACAATATAAGATATAGATATCTAAGGTGGAGAAATGTAACAGGAGGCGCTATCCAAGTAACTAAACCATAATAAAATTCTACTACAGAAACTTAGCTTAACAAGTTTATACTAAAAAGTTCCACCAAGAAACATAATGATAGCAAACTGACCAACCCAATCCACTCAAGTCTCGAAGGCCCAATATATAAAAAATCAAAAGATGGATCTAAAGCTAGTCATATAGATCTACCATCATCCTGTAACAAACTACATGAGCATAGTAAACATTAACCTAAATGAATCCTCTTTTTAAAAAGGTATACAACAACAAACATATCCCAATCGGTCTCTCATAAAACTGGCAGAAGCAAACAACAATGAATTATATTAATGACAAGGCAATGGATATGAATGTACAATGCAATGGAAATCAGTGATGCCATCAGTACCAAGTTACACATAACCAAGTATATACATCTACCTTATGGCCTTGGCACGCAAGGTAGGACCTATGAAAATACCTCTCCTCTTATTCAATGTAGAGCATGAATAGAAAAATCCATAGGAACTCGAGAAATTTGTATATACTATATGATCCCAAACTTGGATCTTCTAGAATCAATCCATCTCAAGCCTATTCCATCATGATACCAGATATACATAAGATCACTGAAATACTACATAAGTGCCTAACGCTATTTAAAGTTGGAAAACTGCAGAATTCGTAAATGTTGTAGAAAATGGGCTTGTACAGACCCATTCATGGATAGTGAAAAAGGGACCATGGAAGGTATCCATGGAGTTGAACTCTAAAGTTTGAAATTCCAGGACCAGGGTTTACGTGGGCTTTAAGAGCCTGAATATAGGTTCAATGACTATAGACCTTTTCATAGACCATCTTCAGAATGTTGAAAAAAATGGGTTGACATGATGAATGATTTGTACGACTTATAGTGTATACGCACGGTGGAGTGAAGTCTTGAAACATTAGAAATATCAAAAGAACCTCACTATTTACGGAAGGTCCTGCCTTTCGATGGAATATTTTATGAAATGTAGGAAGGTCCGTATAGTGGAAACTTGTCACGACCCAAAGTACATCCTAGATGTGACATTGTGAATAAGACACCGAGAGGCACTACACAAGCCAGTTGAAATACATATGCACCACATAAGAGAAACAAGAGAATCTGAAATCAAAGTAAAGTATTTGAAAAATAAGTGGAAGTCTAATATAGTCTTGATAAGCCTTTCTACAACATAAAAGTAGTCGTCGGAACATGAGGCCTCACCAACTCTACAAACTTCATGTGATCACTAACTAGCCAAGAGCAGAGGGAGAGTAATCATCAAGCCCTACATAGTAAAACAATGCAGGTACAAGAACATGGAATAAACTAAGTAAGAGGAATATGCATAAACTATGAATCATGATAATAAGGGGACATAAACGAAACATGAAATTCATTACCAAGCTAAACATCATAAAAGCCTTTACAGAAATATCATGAAACTTGAACATGGTCATTGCATCTTAAATCATAAGAGAAACTCCATAAAACATTTTGAAAGTAACTAAGTTTTTTTTGTGAGATATTTATTATTAACCTATATAGAGCACGTTAGGTATATTATGAAATATAGTGTCTAGCTCCCACACCAAAAAGAGATGTCATTACTTGCCAAGGAAACGACCTAAAACTTCTAGCCTAAGTGGATCCACTAGCTTTGTCAATTAAGACAAACCTACGAGGGCACGTACTTAGGGACAATGAGATTGCTACTAGAGACCCATCTTCTACTAACGGGAGAGCCTCCATCGTAATATCCTTTGGTGCTAAGTAAAAATACGATCAGAATAGCCATAAACCTAAGCATATCATTGTCCATGGAAAATCACAATTAAGTTACTAGTCCAAATTAAAAACATCATAGAGTAGCGCCTTAAACCATATGTGAGAAAACCTTTCAAGAAATCATGATTTCGTAATGTGAGAAAAACCATTTTACAATTTCATTGATGCTCATATTAAATAAATCTAGGGGATAAATCATTCCTTTTTCATAAATCATGTATACTTAATGAAAACATCATTCAATAGTTCATAATTCCTTCATCAATTCATGTCTTTAAAAGTTCATAGTCAAAATCATGATCAATGTATGAGTTTGTGTGTATTCAATTGGAAAGAGTGTAATTGAGTTAAAACAATCAAAATAAGATCAAATTTAAATAACTGAATCCAGACAATTAGAACCCATAAAGAATTTAGATGAAAACCTAAACAATTTTAGGAATTTGAGTTGGGGAATTGGAGAAATCTTTGTGACTCAATGGGTGAATGGAATACATTTATGAACTTCCTACATACCCTGATCTTGAAGCCCAAAGAAATTGAGGAATAAAGGAGACTTGAACTTGAAAACCCCTAGATTCCTTGAGAGCGTTGGAGAAAAAACCTTTGAGAGGAAATTTGGGGATTTTGGGGGAATGAGGGAGAATGGGTTGATTTGAGGGGTAAAATAAATTATAGGGTCTTATTTATAGGAAATATGACATAGTATTGAAATTAGGTTCATAGGAGAAGACCTAAATATCCTTTAAAAATAACTGCTATCAGACCCTTTGGTCCGTAAGAATTTCTACCGACCGCCCTGGTCAGTCATAAGATCAACTACTAGGCCCAAAATCTTAGGTAATTCCTACGAGTCAGTCCTACAATTCATCACTTTTCTACGGTCCGTTAGCCATACTCATAGACCCCTACTATCACCTAAATATTTCATTAAGTCTAGGACCCTTCTATAGGACCTTCCTACAGTCCATAATCTATTCGATGGACCATCCTCCTCAATCATAGTTTACGTTATTGGGACTTGATTTCCAAATTTATTTTTCCCACTTCTTACGAGACTAGTCTACGACTCGTATAATATTCTATAAACCATAGACTGGTCTTGTAGACTTGAACCAATAGAAATTATGTTGCCATTCTTTTTCTTTTCCTAGATTTTGAGGTGTTACAACACATCAAAATTCAGGATTTCTTCCTTTTGGTTTTTACGGACCACTTCATGGACTATAGAAGGTTATACAGTTCATGGATGGAGCCCATCGATGCAAGCCATCAACTTTAAGTATGGGACTTTTTAATCCTTTGTCACTCTTATATTTCCTATACTACGATGTTTTGGCCTATTCTTAGTGGGTATAACTTATTCTTAATTGCCCTAAGCTCCCCCACTCACTCCCACACTATAAATAAAATTATCTCCCAAGGCAAAATCAAGAAGTTCAAAGCTTTAAGTCTCATCTCCCAATTCGATCTAGGGTTTCAATCAAGGTATGTGGGAATTTAATCAATGGGTTCTTCTTCACCTATTGAGTCCCAAAGAAACCTCAATTTCTCAATTTGTGAATCTCCCAAAATCTTGGATTTTATGATTTCTTATGGATTCGTGTTGAATTTCAAATACTTATTCATGGTTGATCTTACCATGCATGAATTGATTATAATTTAATGTTTCAATGATATTTTCATGAACCTATAACATGCAAGTATTTGCACTATCAGAATTATGCTATTTATATATGCATGTCTTAGATTATAAGATTCTCATGAAAGTATGATGCTTTCAATTAAAGTATCTCTTATTATATATAACTATCATGATTTAGATGGTTTAAGATAAAGTATCTCTAAGATTATGTTCAATTATCATTAATTAAGGAGTTACTTAGTATGCTAGATTATCAGTATGATTGAGTAGTACAAATTATTATTATTTCCATGATTATGCATGTTTTCCTTGGGTGTTTACATAGCACCGAGTGGACCTAAGGATGAAGGCTCACCATTTATTTGAGGAATCAAATCTTTAGTAGCTTATCCCAGAACTATGTGACACGATGGGATTTGTTTTAGATAGCAAATAGCTAGTGGAACCACCTTAGCTCAGATCTTATAGTCCTTACCTTAGAAAGTAGGATACTCTCTTTTCAATGTGGGAGAAATACACTAAACTCCATGTTGTATCTCATATAGATTATGTCGATTAATTGTATCTCCTACATTATGATATGATTATCCGATATTTCATGACCTTGTACTATGTTTTTAAGATCAGATCATCAGATTTATATGATATGATAACTTGGTGATTGCTTAAATATATATTTATAGACTTATCATATTCTCATGTCATATATATGTATTTTCTCATACTCAGTACATTTCGAGTATTGACCGTATACTTTTCTCCCTATATTGTTTCATAATAAAGGTTCTGACGCATCTTATCAGTCCCACACTTAGTACAAATGTAATCAACCTTGTACTATTGATGGTAAGTCCTCATGATCTCGGGATCTTACTTTATGTTTCCCTTCAGTATTTCGTTTAAGTTTTTAGACCTATTAGAGTGAGCTAGGGTCTTGTCCTAGCAACTCACTATGATTTAGAAGCTTTGACGCAGATAGTTAGATTTTTTATTATACTCTTATTTGTTATATTATTCTATTTTATATGATAACTTTTGAGACTATGTTCTAGTTTTAATTTTATTAAGTTATGTATGCGATATTAGTGTCATGCTATGACGTGTAGTTTGCTTGGAGTAACTTATGGCTGTAGACACCATGTAATCAGAGTATCAGGTTCAAGCGTCTTAAGGTGTCTGAAGGCTTTATAAAGTAGAGTTTTTTTCATGGGTGTAAAGAGAACAACATTTATGCATAAGAGGCTACAAAACATTTTAAGAAGTATTTCACTTCTTGTATACTCTTAGTCAAGCGATAAAGTGCAAATGTAAAAATTTTCCTTCTAACTCATGCTCTATACGTGTATACTATCATGCCTCAAAGAAGAGCATATGTTATAAGGAATCAAAATATGGAGCGAGAAGCACCTCAAATTTCAGTTGACCCTCTGGAAGAACAAGTCACTCATGTCGATTTTAGGGTTGCTATAAAAGTTGTAGCATAAGTCATGACTGCTCAAGCCAACCGTGAGGTTGTGGTCCCTATGAACCCAAATATGGGCACAAATTCTACGAGAGTATGGGATTTCACTCGGATGAACCCTTTGGAATTCCATTGTTCTAATGTGGATGAGGATCCACAAGTGTACATTAAGGGTATTCCAGTTGGTGAGTCAGTTTTAACCGAGAAGGTATACAAAACATTCGGGTCATAGTTTCCCGTAAATCCCCTCAGTTGATCTAGTAGTGTTAGATATGTTTGTCGTTGATGTTATTCTTTTTTGTGAATTGACTTCATGTATGTTATTCCTCAGTTGACTATAAAACCAATGTCGTTGAATTTTAGTTTCTGAATAAATTAGTCATTGAATAGAAGGGTTGTACCTCAGTGCCCATAGGTCAGTCCATCTTGTTCCTTAAGGACAGAAAAATGATTTCTAAGGGTGTATCTTTCATCTAGTACGGGTTAGGGGTACCAATTCCAAAACAACAACTCTTCAGTTGGTACACCTCAAATTTTGGAAATGGAAGAAAATGACTTTTTTATGTTGCATACTGGTTCTATAGGTTCCATCTACGGACTATATAAGCGTCAACAGGATGTAGATTGAAATCGTAGCAAGAACGGAGGTAAATTTTCAAAACTAAGTCCAGTACCTGTTTTACAGTTCACTAGGATGACCATTCATTTTTTGTATGAGTAGTAGATAGGTCTCCTAGGTAAGTCTTAGACTTGGTGAAATTTTAAAGGGTCAAGTAGGTTTCCATGGTAGGTGTCTACATGACGAAGGGAGACATACGAGCCGTAGACAATTCTATCAAAGTTGGTCCAATTTCAAAGGTTTCTAAATCTTTTTACGGTTGACCTGTACAGTCTGTATAAAGCGATAGATGATACGTCCAAACTGACACCTCAATTAAGAAGTATAAATGGTCAGAGTCAATTAATAGAACTCAATGCGAGTTGAGGTCGATCCCACAGAGAATTTCTTTATAGAAATGATTTCACTGTCGCATTTACCCAAATGTTTTTATTATTCCCTAGAGAAAACAATTACAGAATGTAAAATGGGTTTTGCTATAAAAGTTCTAGTAACCAAGATTGTTAAACAAGCTTCAGATTAACAATTAACAGAAAATTTATTTTAAAGTTTTATTTATAAATGAATGAAACCAGGATTGTGTTCCCCATAACGTTACATCTAGTGTTTTTCAGTAAATAAGTTTCAGGAAATTCATCTGTGCAAAGAACAGACGAGTTAGATATATCTAACATTTCTCAGTCTAATTAGAGAAATTTCACCCCAAGTCCTCTTAGTCCTAAAGTTTTAACAAGTCTTACTCTCCCTTATAATAGTGTTAAAGTTCTTCTCACGAACTCGAACTTTGACTCCATTTCATCAGATTAACTCAGCTTTTTCCAAACTATAACTTTTCTTTCGAACAATTGACAGATGCATGCTAACTCTAATGCGTGCACTCATTAGAATATGTGAATAACTAAAGCTGAATTATGCTTTGGAAATATAAATCGCGTTCTACTTGTCTTACGAATTTACACTTTGATTTTCGCCATAGATCCCATAATCCCAGTTGTGGTGTTTAGCAACTCATGATTTCAAGTAAACTCATAGAAATATGTACTTAAAACATGATGAGAAAGAACTTACGAGAGTATGAAAAAATTGATAAGCACTTGATAATTCAAAACCAAAAATCAAACTTAGAAACTCGATTCAAGGTTAATTGTTCAAAACCAAAGCTAAGAATATTTCAAACTTAGTAGGTCGTTCTAGATATGATGAGATATAAACAAAATAAGACCTAATTAATTCAAATAGAATGTCTAATATGAGTCCTACTCGAAGTTGGACTGAAATATTGTGCAGCTTCACGGACACTCTGATGGTCCGTCGACCGTGAAGCCCTCTGTGGTCTGTACTTGAACTCTCAAAACTTGGTCCTTCAAGGCTTTCATACTAGCTTCTTGTCTGGACGTCACCATGGGTTGTGACAATTACGACGGACCGTATAGATGCCTGTGGTTTTCACTTGACCAATTCACTCTTCAGCTTCTCAAGGTCTCTTCACTAGTTCAACTTTACGAGCCACTTCATGGCCCGTAATAGGTATCATGGTCCGTCAGGTCACCTGTGGTCTTTACTTTGTATTGCCACAATTGATCTTCACAAAGTATGCTCATTGGAAAGGTAATCACGACCAACATCACTATCAGAAGTAAAGACCACAGCCCGTGAGGCCGTCTGTGGTCTTTACTTTCTTCAATTCACTTTCACTCTACATTTTCTTCTTTTCTTTCCTCTTTCACGTCTACCTTTTTTACATGTACAAACACTACCTAACACATCATATCCACATATATACACTTGATGCTAGTGTTAATCCATAGTTTTCAAGCATCAAATGTGCCAAGATTTTGTGGCACATCAATAGACCGGGGTCCAAATAGTAGAAAAGGGTCGACAGTTATTTTAAAGAGCTTTTGGGTCTTTTCCCTAATTGTTATAAATCAAAATCAAGTCAATTTGCCTTCTACCTTGAGCAGTATTTAAAGCTTTTAGGTCCTAGAACTACCCACTTCAAACCCGTTCTCTTATTTTCCCTAAAACAATACAAAATTCACTCCCCAAATTTTGTCTCAGTCTGAGGAAGAAGAAAAAACTAGGGTTCAATCCAAGTCTTCAATTCACCATTCACCTTGCTGCTTTGAATAGCAAGGTATGCGGGTATTCACCCACGGAGTCTTTTCCTCCATGGGGTCCCCAAGGTTTCCACTTTCTGAATTCAATTTCAATTGATTAAGTTAGGGTTTCAATTCAATCTTGGTAGGTTTCATGCAATTATGTTTGATTATTGTTGATTAAGTATTCTAATGCATTATTTAATGTTAATCCTTGATATTTCATTGAAATTAAATTGACACATGCCAAAATTGTGTTTTTCAACTAAGAACCTATGAACTATAGCATTATGGAGATATGCAACATATTTTTTATGAAGTATTTATAAATGATTTGGGGATGATTTGAAAGGAAAGTGTCAATGCTAGTGGGAAAGGATTTTTCACTTACTATGATGATCATGATTGTGAAAGGTATTTCTCATATATCAATTCACATTGTTGAAAAGTTTTCTCACCCATGTTGAATTATGTTTAACGAGCTATTATAAATTTTGATCTTGAATGATTTGGATTGGTATTGATAATTGCCTTTGGTATGTTAAAATGATATTTTAATTTTTATCTATTATGTTTTAATTTAGACTTAGCATCGAGAGGGCTTTGAGGAGGAGGCTAAAATAGTGTAGTCTCAAGTAGAAACTTCTTGTCTCAAACTACATGTCTTGTAGGATTGTCTTAAATGACCTAGGAAGTGGATCCACTTTAGAAAATGATGATATGTAGAGACTCTACCTTGGAAAGAAGAATACCTTTTTTTTTATATGAGGGATATACCAGATTCCATGATATAGCTCCATGGTCTTATTGTCGGTTAAAGCTAATATTCAACAAAATTACTATGTTTCTTCAAAGTTTTTCTTAATTATCTCATTTCAATGTTTTAACCATATTGCATGATTTACATGTCATTGATTCTTTAAGTTTTCAAATGTTCAAAGAATGATCATGCCTACATGTTTAAGTCATTTATACCATCATGCCTATTTTATGCATATCTCCCCATACATAGTAAATTTCGTGTACTAATGCATACTTGCAACTAAATTGTTTCACTAATATAAGGTTTGATGCTCCTCTCCCTCACTCTCGTAAATAGTTGATTCCGTTGACTTTGAAATTTTTTAGTCCTCATGTTCCAAGGACTGAGATACTTTTATTGCTTTGTGTCATTTCCTTTTTTTGACTTTGTATGTGATGTATGTGTTACGTCTCAATCACTTCCCTTAAGTTGTAATTGCTAACTTTTGAGACTTATTTTTAGATTTCTTTTTTTAAACACACTTTTTGTAATAAAACCATGATTTTGAAATCTTTACTTCTATTATTTTGTATTATGTATGCTAAGTGGCTTGTGTAGGGTCTCTCGAGCTCTTATACGGCATGTTACACCGAGGGTGTACTTTTGGTTGCGACAAACTTGATATTTTCAGGGTCCAAGGCTTAGAAAGGTCCTAGGATGTCTCATAAAAAACATTGAGTAGAGTCTTCTTCATGAGTGTGAAGCGCGCTACATTTATATATAGGAAGTTATAAGAGATGTAGGAAATTCAACTTCTTTAATCATTCGAAAGTCGTGCGATAGAGTATAACTCTATATGTTTCTATCCTAATCCGTATATGATACTTTTAAGGATATAGCCCCCTCAAAGATCATAAATTAGGAGAAATGTGAATGAGAATGTGGAACAAGAAGATCCTCAAGAAGCTCCACAAGTTCCGGCTAACCCTTTGTTCAAACGAGTGACTAATATTGAATTTTGCATCGCTTTTCAAGTGTTTGCTCAAGCCATGAAAACTCAAGCAAATAGGGAGGTTGTGGTCCCTATGAAACCAAATTTATGTATGACAACAAATAGAGTAAGGGACTTCACTTAGATGAATCCTACGTAGTTTCATGATTCTATGGTTGAGGAAGATCCTCAAGAGTTCACTGATTAGGTGTATAAGGTTTTGATTATCATAGGAGTGACACTGGTGGAAAAGGTGGAATTGGCCTCTTATCAACTTATGGGTGTTGCTCAAGTTTGGTTCGACCAATTGAAGGAAGAGAGGTTAGTCCATGTGGGTCCTCTTGATTGGGAAAAGTTTAAGGTTGCTTTACTTGATAGGTTCTTTCCCCTTGCGATGAGGGAGGCAAAGGTACTTTAATTCATTAACCTTCGTCAAGAAAATTGAGTGTGAAGGAGTATGCGTTGAAGTTTAATCAATAGGCTAGGTATGCTCCAACTATTGCTGCCGATCCTAGGGCAAGGATGGACAAGTTTGTTTTGGGTGTGTCGGTAATAGTTGTTAAGGAATTTTGTACCACCATGCTTATTAAGGAAATGGACATTTCTCATCTAATGATCCATGCTAAAAAAAAATGAAGAGTAAAAGCTTAAGGAAAAGTCTAGGGAGGCAAGGAGGGCAAACACTGATGATGGTGAGTTAACACACTCAAGGTTCGTTAGACATGGTCATTATAGGTTTCTAAAAAGGTTTTTCGGTCAAGGTTCTTCTAATGCTTCGGTTTCTAAGTTAAAAAAAGATAAGATATCTAACCCTAAACCTCAAGGAGGAAATGGTGGTCAAAATGGATATTCGGCTCCACCATGCAAAAAGTGTGGCAAGAGTAATTCGGGAAAATGCTTGATGGAAAGGGATAATTGTTATAGTTGTGGCAAGAATTGTCACCACTTGAGAGATTTTCCATCTAGACTTGACAAAGGAAAGGATGGTAGGCAGGTTCCGCCTAGTGGTTTGTGTTCAAGTGCGCCAAAGAAAAACCATTTCTATGGACTTAAACTTGACATGATCAACATGGTTTTACTGATGTTTTTACCGGTATTGTAAAAGTATTTACTCTTGATTTTTATGACTTTCTTTATACCGGTGCTACCTTGTCTTTTGTGATGCCATATGTGGCTAGGAGGTTTTATGTTCTTTCAGATGTTTTGTTAGACCTTTTTTCTCTCTCTACTCCTATTGGTGAATCTATTATGACTAAGAGATCTATAGAAATTGTCATATCTCTTTATCAAATAGAGTCTCTCGTGTCAATCTTGTAGAGCTTAATATGTTAGATTTCAATGTTAATCTTCGAATGAATAGACTTCATCCTTTGTATGCTTTTATTCATTGTAGAACCCGAGTGTATAAGTGTAACACCCCAAAATAATTTTGAGCTAAGACTTGAACTATTCTTCATTGTGAATAAGATTTTTACCAAGGAATTTAAATTTTCTTAAGTGTTAAGGTCACTAGATGTAGCACCTTGAGTTCCAAAAAGAACTAAAGAGATTTCATTCAAGTAAGTCATAAGTTATCTTATGTTTTGGGTCAACTTCAAAAAACCATAACTTTTAGCACAAGATGAGTAAGGAGACCCATAAGATATCAATGAAATTTAATTTAGTTTTAAGCTTATGTATTCTTTAGTTAGTCTTCTGCTTGTAGCCAACTAGGATAAGGGTTCTCTTGGGACCAACAATGGTTTTGGAGTATCAACCACGTCCAGGGTGTTGGCTTGAGTCATGACAAACTTTATATCAGATGTCCTAGGTTGTTTATGAAGCCATGTCAGTATGGTCTTGTTTATGGTTGTGAGGGCCCCACTTCTATTAACGAGGGATTACAGACATTTAAGAAAAGTTTCCCTTCTTCATACTCTTAATCGTGCAATAGAACTATGTCATAGAGACTTATTCTAATTTGTGTGTTCATATATCCATTAGACTACCCCTCATACTAAAGGTGGTTGAAAAGCAAAGTCGGTTCCTTATCTATTAATTTCTCTTAGTAAAAATCTTGAGGAAGTCATTAGACTATAGAGGGGCTTTAAAGGAGCATATGAGTGAGTTAACTATATATTGAGTTCAAAAGAGTGCACTCACATTCATATTAATCATGCGTTTGAGCTTAAATCGAGATGTACTCTCTTCTCTAAACCTTATTAAGGTGAGATCGTTATGAGAAATTGTGTTTTAGAGTGTGGGTAATATTTTCACCCTAAAGGATAATATCAATTACGAGATTATGAGCAGTAGTAGTAAAGAGTTCCCTTAAGTCAAGGGAAAAGCATGTAGAGGTATAAAAATCTATGAAAGGGAGATAGTGATATGAAGATTATGTTATTGCAATACTGCACCCAATCAGTTATAAGTGATGTGTTACTTTATGAGTACAATAAGGAATAATAATATTGTAGAGAGTTCTTGATAGAAGGAAGAGGAATAATTACTAGTCAGGATGACATAAAGTATACTTTTAACTAGAATAGAGTTGATGTCGATGTGCCATCGTGTTAGAGACTACTTAATATATGTGTGGAATCAGAGAGCAGAGTATTCATGAGGTGATATATCTAAGCTAGACTTATGAATTTTGAAGAGGGGAACCCCATGGTATTCAGAAGATGATAGAACTATTTGAGAGGTAATGCGCAGTAAGTGAGTAAATAGTACTTAAGATGTGAAATGGAAGGTGAAGGTAATCTATAGGCTAGTAGATGGAGAGCTAACGATTTCTTACTTGTCATGAGATCTTAGTGGGTGAAAGTTTCTTGACTTTTCTCGTAGTCGCAAGTAGAATGAGGTGTGAGTAATTAACATTAAGCTTCAATTTGAGATAAGTGTCGCGATCAACAGATGGAAAAATGAGGGTAATGGTGTGATAATTCCATCTAAGCTTAAAAGTATTAAGAAAGAAGAGGATGAGGTTTTACTATGAGGAATAGTTGAATAAGAGCCCTTAGTTGGTTTCGAGTAGTAATGCGGGAAATTTTAGTTGGTATGACAAAGATGATGAGAGAATGAGAACTTCTTAAGGAGCTAGTTAGTAGGAGTCCATGGAGTTGTTAGAGTACTAAGCTTGATTGTGGTGTTGTTAAACATTAGGTGGTTCTTGAGATGATCCCAATGCTGATTAAATGTGGTGATAGACATAAATATTCTTGGGATGAGATTCTCTACAGAGAGGTATAGAACCCGAACCTAAGGATTTGGGTTAGGCTTGAATATAGTAAGAGAAGTAATGTACCCTTGTGGGAGCTATGAGTTGCAGCCAATGAGGTATGGTAATAAGGAAATAAGAACGTAGTCGAGGAGTGTTGCTAAGTTTAATAGCTAACAATCACATTACCCCAGGCATGGTATTCCTATTTTTAATTCATGCCTAGATTTCCATTATTTCAGATAAGGTAACTTCAGAGCGAACTATGTTTACAACAACATCGTTCTTGATTTAGGTGTTATAGAAGGTCCCAACTCTTGGTATGAATCATTCCAGCCTGTGTTACTAGGAAAGTTCATGAGTCAGAGGAGATGGTAAGAGTAACTCCATCCAATACCTAGTTCAGCCGTCATTCGAGGACAAATTATCCGAAGAGGGAGATAATGTAACACCCTTGAAATTTTGAGCAAAGCCTCGAACAATTCTTCATTGTGAGTTAGATTTTTAACCAGCAGGTTAAATTTTATTAAGATTTAAGGTCACTAGATATAGCACCTTGAGTTTAAAAAAGAACTAAAGAAAATATACTCAAGTCATTCGTAAGTTCTTTTAAGTTTTGGGTCAACTTCTAACAACTATAACTTTTAGCACAGGATGAGTTAGGAGACTTATAAGATGTTAGTGAAATTTGATTCAGTTGTAAGCTTATGTATGCTTGAGTTAATCTTCCGTTAGTAGCCAGCGAAGATGAGGTTTCGCTTGGGGACCATTAATGGTTCTTAAGTGCCGGCCACGTCCAGGGTGTAGGCTCGGGTCATGACATTAAGTTTTAATTTACAAATAATCCCATCCTTGAGTTTAAAGGGGAAAATTTGATGCCTGAGGGTCAATTTATTTCTTGTCTTAAAGTTAGAAAAATGAATTCTAAGGGTTGCATATCTTGTTTGGGCTAGGGATACGGATTTTGCAGGCCCTACTCCTGAGTTAGTCCCCACTGTAAATGAGTTCCGAGAATTGTTTCACAATGATTTATCTAGTGTTCTTCTCTAGAGGGAAATAGACTTTGGTATAGACCTTCTCTCATAAACAGAACCTATCTCTATTACTCCTTACCATATGGCTCTGGCAGAACTTAAGGATTTGAAGGAGAAATTGAAAGACTTATTGGATAAAGGTTTCATCATACCAGGTATCTCTCCATAAGGTGCTTCAGTTTTGTTTGTTCGTAAAATAAATGGTTCACTTTGCATGTGCATTGACTACTGCCAATTGAACAAGGTTACCTACAACAATAGGTATCATCTTCCAAGGATAAATGATTTGTTTGATCAACTCCATGGGATGATTTCCTTCTCTAAAATTTACCTCCGGTCAGGTTATCACCAATTGCGGGTGAAAGAAGATGACATTTCAAAGATGGCTTTCCGAACTCGATATGGTCATTATGAATTTTTGATAATGTTATTTGGGTTGACAAATGCTCCGGTCGCATTTATGGACTTGATGAATAGAGTGATTAGACAATATCTTGATCTGTTTGTGACAGTTCTTATCGATGATATCATGATATACTCTCTGAGTGAAGACGAGCATGCCAATCATTTGAGGATCGTTGCAAATTCGTAGGAATCATGAGTTGTATGCTATGTTTAGTAATTGCAAGCTTTGGTTGAGATCTGTGGCTTTCCTTTTTCATATCGTTTCAGGTAAGAGTATTAAGGTGGGTCCTAAAAAGACTTATGCGGTTAAGAGTTGTCCTAGATGATAACGCTCAACTACAGTCCATCCAGTACTAAGTGTAGGTGATCGCAATGTAGTACAAACCCAACAAAGAGTTGGGGTCGATCCCACAGGGAGTGATACATAATGGAATTCAATTAAGAAGTAAAGGTTGTCCTCTAGTCGTTTGTAGAAGTAAACATTATCGAAACAAAGCAAAGTATATTAAAGGGGTTTGACAACAAGTGTCAGAAGGGGGGAATAGGTTTGTCAAGTAACAAGTACAACAATTACGAAAGCAATGGAGTAGATCAGTATAGAGGGATTCTCGGTGATGTGATTGATTAAAAGCTAATTTCGCAATATGGGTGATTATAATATACTAACAATTGCTGAGTTTTGGTAGGTAGGCTAGACTATTGATGCAGTAGCTTTCTCTCGAACAACTATTACGATTCAAGCGAGTTCTCTCAAACCTCGACAAGCATAACTATATAAACAACCCAATACCTCAATCAATCTACTCTGTTGAGCTAGATTGGTAGGATCGAGTTTAGATTCACTCTCTGGAGTTGAATCAACGATAACCCAATCACTACAATCATCAATTGATAGCCTTATTCTAGAACCTCTTTTTCAAGCAAGCCAGACACTAAGTTAGAATTGCATTTGCAACTACAATTTATGGGTTAATACACAATTATCAATCAAACCCACTTCAAATTAGCATTTCAATCAGTAAAAAACAATACCCATAAGCTAATTAGAACAATTAATCACATAATCACACCTTCAAGAATGGGGGTTTAAGCTACACATTAATAAAAGAAAGAAAATATTACCAATTATGTTATCCATGAACTGGTAATGATTTCAAAGTCTTTACAATGCTTCAAATCAACTATAATTCAAGACCCACTTGAAATCTCTACTCAAAAACACTAAAACTAGTGCTAGGGATCAAGAACTAAAGGTAAAAACTCTCACAAACTCTCAGAAAACTTGTTTAGAATTTGGGAATTTTGGAACTCTCCAAAACCCTTCGAAAATTTTGCATTTATACTCTTTCAGCTAGTGGGGGGATCGACGAAGTTAGTCGAGCATCACCGACCAGGTCAGCGATGCGTCAAGTGTTTCTATCCATTGTTATCTTGCCTTGCCTCTTTAACCTTAGGCTTATGTAATTTTTGGCGATCATAAGCTGAGTCGCCAAATCATTAGGCGGTACGACAACTCTATATTTCCATTGCCATGTTGGCCTGTTCCCTAGGGTTGGAACGTTGTAACATTAGGCAAGCTAAGGGACCACTAGGCGGTGCGCCGAGTGGTCTTGGTGATCACCAGGATTTCCCTTCTTCAACTTCTTCAGCTTTTTCGCTTCTTTTTTCCCGGTAATGTACCGGCCTTGCTCTTTTGCCTTCATTACTGCAAATCAACTCTTTAACATATGTTTAGAGAATAAATTAGGCATTTAGGACAACAAAACTATGAAACTAAATCCCCAAATGAGTTGATATCTTTGATTCATCAACACCCCCAACTTAAACTTGTGATTGTCCTTAAGTAAAATACAAGATTCGTCAGTTCAACAAAGATGTCTACAAACAATGCTACTCAAGACTCAATATGAATGCAAACAAGAGGTTCAAACTACTCATGCAATGTTAAATTATGCACTTTAAGTTACAAACTGTGACTAACCATTATCAAATGGATTTCAAGCTCACAATGCTTGCTTCAAATGCAAGTTCAAGCTCAACGAAAGCATTTGAGTGGCCTCCCAACAAGAATGATTCCATGTTCACACAAAAATCATCAAACTTTAAAATTTAGAAATTAAAAACAACCCCCACCCTCTCAGAGAAAAACGTATGTGTGATTCTTCCCCATATCCTTGGCCGTATTTTCCGATCGACATTATATTAATCTCAATGAAGATAAAAAAAAGGTCTTTCAAGGCTTTTAACGGGGATAAGGGTGATGGTATGATCATTTAGGGTTAGTGACTTTTACCTTCACGAAACATGGCCTGCATTTCATTCTCTCTCCTTCACTACTACATATATTTTTTATTCTCAAAGTCCACCCTATATTCTTTTAAAAATGACTCATTAGATACTCCATTTCCTTTCCTCATTTCACACACTTTATTTCAACAATTATTTTCTTTTTCGATTCTCTTCTTCTTTTCTCTTTTTTTACATAGAGGTGTTCCATCTTTTCAATATGATCCTTGAAGGGTGAATTTGTCAAACTTCTTGATTTTCCTCATTTTTCACCACTCCCCCAACTTAGGTTTTTGGCCTAAGTTGCCTATTCAAAATAACCAATGCTCCATGAAGATTTTAGGTGGGATACAAAGGGGTCATTTGTGTTCAAGGTTGAACCAAAGAAAAGGATATGCTGAAACAGCACTTTCACAAGGTGGTCATAAAGATGTATAATGGCAATTTCGGTTCACTCTCCACAAATTATGCGTAAGATCATCTCTATCATTCGCTCACACTAGTCAATTGGACTAATGGGGCAAGTTCTAAGTATTATCAAGTAAGCATTTCAAGACAACCAAACACACAACATTCAAGACAATCTCCAAACAATACTTTACAATTTTCGCTAGCATAACGATCATCACAAGAGTTCAACTCAACAACCAACTTAGTCATAATGAGATGCTGCGAGTTCACATATATCTTATGCGAACATTTTGAAATTCAAGGTGCTACATCTAGTGACCTGACCTGACCTTAATACTTAAGAAATTTTAAATTCCTTAGTAAAATCCTACTCACAACGAAGGACGGTTCAAGTCTAAGCTCAATTTTTTTTTGGGGTGTTACAATATCTCCCTCTTGGGATCGTTCATCCTTGAATGACGACTGGACTGGATTACTCTTACTAAGGTACGATTCTAATAGTATGCTCTTACTATATTAAAGCTTAACCCAAATCCTTAGGTTCGGGTTATATACCTCTCTATAAGGAATCTCATCCCAAAACTATTACTCTTTACCACCACATTCAAGCTTAGTACACGAACAACTCCATGAACTCCTACTAACCAACTCCTTCAACTCCAACTAAAGGCTCTTATTTAACTATTTCTCTTAGTAAAACCTAATCCTCTTCTTCCTCATTGTTAATAACCTTAGATGGAATTATCACACCATCACTAACACGATAAGAACATCAACCTCCTCTTTTTAACATCACCGCATTACAAAAAGAACCTCTAAAAGGATATCCCCCAAACTCTTTGAATTCATTACCATCTTAATCTCAAACACTTGACTCAATTTCTCATCTTGTCATCTCCCCCTTAGGTCTAAAGCTAACACTTGAAAGCTATGGACATATTCCATCAACTCTAAATGATCTACCTCTTCTTTTACTCTAATACCTGGGAGAAGTTTATCTCATGCCTACCAAGGTCTCTATAGGTGTTACTAAGACCTCTTTCTAAGGTGTTTCCCTTAACCTCTTCTGGTTACATACCCTCTTGGTACACCTCTTAACGCTCTTATTACACTTGTGACTTAGCCACACTTCACCCTTATCTAAAGGTTAGGGTCTCTCACTTGTACTACTCTCATTCATCACCCTCATATTGCCCTTCTTTTTCTCATGACTCTTATCTCGAATTCAAGCATAATATTCATTACTAAACCCAAATATCAGTACGATTGCTCGCCTACTATACTATACCTCATTACTTGATCAATTCTATAACCTTTTGAACATCATGACCCTCTCAAACAAATCATAAGCCTAGCTTAGATCTATCACTTCATAAATATCTCTTATTCAACACATGAATTTATTCTCCTCTAATACAATGGCACATCGACATCAACTCTATTCTGGTTAACAAACATATACTCTATCTCATCTTCACTAGAAACTCTTACTTTACCCATAAGGGAAAACTCCTCATCAATAACTTACTGGGTGCATGACTATAATAACATAGCTTGCCTCATCACTATCTCCCTTTCTAAGATTACTAAACCTCTACACTTTCCTCTAAATCTAGGAACTTTCACTACTACTGCTCATGATCTCATAACTCATGCTACCTTTTCGGGTGAAAATCATACCCAAGCTCTAAACATACTTCTTAAAAAGGATCTCAGCTGAAACAAGGCTTAAGGAAAAGGTACAACTCGCTTTAAGCTCAAATGCACGATTCATATGATTATGAGTGCATTCCTCTGAAACTGAATACTTAACTTACTCTGGGGCTTCTCTCAATCCCCTCTGGAGTCTCATAATGTCCTTAAAACTCTTGTTAAGAACAACTCATCGTCAAAGAACTAACTCTGCTTTTCAACCGCCTCTAGTATGATGGGTAGTCGAATGAATCTGAGAAAGGCACGAGTATTAATAAATCTCTATGACATAGATCTATTACAGTATTAAGAGTATGAAAGAAGAGAAACTTTGCTTAAATGTCTGTAGTCCCTCATTTATAGAAGTGGAGCCCTCACAAGCATAAATAAGATCCTACTTGACACGACTGCATAGACACCCTAGGACACTTGAACTATGTGCTCTGATACCAAGTTTGTCACGACCCAAGCCTATACCATGGACGCGGCCGGCACTCGAGAACCATTGTTGGTCTCCAAGCAAACCCTCATCCTGGCTGACTTCAAGCGGAAGACTAACTCAAGCATACAAAGCTTAAAAACTGAAAAAATATTCATGAAACTTATATAGAAAGCTTTAACTCAAAAGAAAACTCCGAATAAAATAAATTATTCAACTAGTCTTTATAACATTTAATAAAATAAATGATACAAACTTGTCAATGATGAAAGGCGGGCCATTTTTTCGGGACCTATTTTCTTAATAGGCGGCAAAGCGATATTGACTATCCATGAAGCCTCTAACTGATAAAGATGGAAGTCGGGACAAGACCCGCGACATCCTAACAACTGATATAACTGAAAGGTAAATGAAATCATCCAAAAGCAAGGAGGCTTACCATAGCTAACTCGAACTCTCGAATGTATCAACGAAGCTCCAGTTGATGATCCTGAATACCTGTGTCTGCATCATGAAAAGATGCAGGCCAAATGGCTCAGTACGTGGAATGTACCAGCATGTAAGAGGAATTCTAAAACATAAACATAAGCTTGAAATTTAATGAAAAGGAATCATACTTACCTCTTTTCAATCTTACTCAACTCAAGGAATACTCCAAACTACTCAAAACTACTCAAACTTACTCAACTCAGAAGAACTCAAGGATAAGATACTCAACTCAAAGATGTGATATTCGACTCAAAGATATGATATTCGACTTTGGGTACTCAACTCTGGATACTCAACTTTGAATACTCAACTCTGAATACTCAGATCAATATAAAGCAACAATACACATGCAATATAATGAAAGCTTTTAAAACAGTGGAAAACAACTTAGTTCGTTAAACAAAATGCAATAACAAACTCAACTTTACTCATATAATAAAGTAAAATAATTTTTGTGGGAGTTTCTCTAACCGACAACCATCACTTAAGAGCTATAGTGACGATACAACATTTTACCTCATGCTACCAAGGACTATCCTATACCTTGCCATCAGCATAGGACCTGAACTACTAAGTGTATCCACTAGTCTATTGTGAAAAGGGTTCATCTAAAAAGTATGACCCTTTTCTACCCATGGTGGCTACATGGTTTTATGGACACATGAATTATCTGAACTCATACTCTCCCCCAATTCGGTGCTCAATACTAATCCCAAAATATACTAACTCTTATGTTTTTGTTTAAAAAAACAAACTTCTTCTGTGATTTTAGATTAGTGCTCCAAAACTTAGCTCAAAGGCTATCTTGGAAATCTAAGTTTCCTCCCTTGTTTCATTTAGAAAGCGATTACTCTTTTCTATAAACTAACCCGAAGGCTCTTTGGAAATCTCAGTTTCCATTATTATTTAAATGTGAAAACCTTTTAAATCTCTTTGGGAATACTTAGTCCCCATATACTTTTTGAAGAAAAGAACTTCAAATTTACTCTTTACTGAACACAAAACATAAGTCTTAAAACAAAGTTAAAACGTTTGTAAAAGACTTCTTAAAATATGGTTCATGCCGAACTATAGACATGAACTACTCAATGCAAGGTTTTCAATAACCATAGATAGAACTCAAATACTTGAAACTGAAGAACTTCAATGATACTACTCATTTAAAGAATGCTCAACTCAGAGTTCATGAAGAATTATAAGCATGAACTACTCAACTCAATGACTCAAAGATACTTCTCAAAAGGGATTAGGAACTCAACACTTAAAAGGCTTAGAACTTGAAGATACCACTTCTCTGAATTATGGGCATGAAAGACTCGACTCAAGGGTCAAAATATCAATAAGGAACTCACGTAAAACTCTTCTCATTCTCATACTTACTTTCTCAAAATTTAACTCAAATCAATTATGGTTCTCTAAGGATTCACAATTGAACTCAAAACTTTCTAGAACTCTACTCTTGACTCTCTCTTGAATTTAAATTATGAATTCAAGAGTTATGGTTCATGCTATCAAAGATCTCATGATGACAAAGTAGACTCATGAATACATTCTCCTCACTCTCATACCCACCTACTCGAGTCTTGAAACAAGTTATTTAAATTTATAGAAGGTTCTTCAAAGAAAACTCAAAGGGACTATCTCAAATGTTCGGAAGAACCCTCAAGGCTTAACTCTTAATTCTACCTTGAATTTGGATTTATGGATTCAATGTGATGATTCATGTTTATGGATGATTTCTAGGAGTTTAGAAGTCATTTAGAGTAGTTAGATTCAATGGGAAATGTTAGGACACTTTAGAATAACTTAGATAGGCTAAACGATGAAAGACTGGTGAAAGAAGCGGATTCGAGCGTGTCCCTGGTGTGCCGCGCCATGACACGATTTACTGGGGCTAGTTCTGGCGTACTTCTGGCGCGTCACCCCAGCCTTCTTGGTGCAGCGAGGCGCGTCGCACCAGCAGTTCCCTAGGCAAAACTGACAAACTTTTCCTCTTATTTTCTAACCTTTAATCGCTTTTAATCGATTTCTTTTCTCAAGTTTTCCTTAGATTCAATTACCCAACCTAAGTACACACTAATACACTCAAAACAATCACTTTCATCTCAAGAAATCATCAAAACCCCAACAAAGCAAGATTTAGAATGAACTTCAAGAACACCTATCAAGAACTTAAATCCTTCAACTTTTGAGAATGAAATTACGCTCAAAATAACATGTTTGGCGTGTGGGTGAACTAATCCAAAACTATGGAAGCTTACATACCTCTTAGGGATCAAACCCGTGGCCAAAATCCGCATCAAGACGCAAGAATCTCGACGAGCTTGATCCTCTCCTCTTTTCTCCTCTTTTCTCTTCTTGAACTCTCAATTAAAACCCTAGGCTAATTTTAGGATTATAAAACTGATACTAATAGGATTAGACCCTTAAAATATTACTAAAAATGAATCAAACCTGTTTGGGTAAGGAAAAGACCAAAATACCCTTCTAAAATCCGATTTTGACTTTCCTTACCTAGACAGTCCAACTTCAAAAGGACATAACTCCCTCATACGATATCAAAACTGAGAAAAATTTATGGCGTTGGAAAGATAATTCAAAGATCTTTTCTATGGTATATGATAGAACACCTAACTCGTCCTAAGCTAAAAGGTATGGTCGTTTGAAGTAGACCCAAAACTCATACTTAACTTAACTCTCCAAATTTAAGATTTTTGCTATTTCCAGTTTAGTTCTTTTTGAAACTCAAGGTACTACATCTAGTGACCTGACCTTAATACTTAAGAAATTTTAAATTCCTTAGTAAATTCCTACTCACAACGAAGGATGGTTCAAGTCTAAGCTCAAAAATTTTCTGGGGTGTTACAATATGATTTCTTTAAATCATATTAGCATGAGTTATATATATATATATATATATTATTGGAAGTAGTATTGAGCGCCGATATGGGGATGAGTTCTGACAACTCAAAATCCTCATAAACCATGTTTGCCAACTTGGTAAAGGACCATACTTTTTAGATGATTCCTTATTGATTTTATGCATAGCTTAGTGGATCCACTTAGTTGAGGATGTCCTATACCCCCGCAGGGTATAGGAAAGTTCTGGCAGCCTGGGCGAGATGTTGTATTATTATAGAATCTCCCAAATAAGAGTAAAGAGCTTTACTATGGTTTTTTTATATACTATTGAGTTATTATTTACTGTGTAAAGATCTTGATACATATATTGCAAATCCTTTATTGTTGCTTCATAATGACTTGAGTATTGTTGAGTTTAGTTGTCGTGAGGTGAGTATGATCTTCATTTTTATTAGTTCAAGCTTATGTCTACGCTTTAGAGTTCCCCTTGCATGCTCGTACATTCAATGTACTGACGCTGTTTAGCCTGCATTATTTCATGATATAGATACAGGTATTTAGGGTCATCAACAGGTGCTTTGTTATAGCACTTGTAGTTCAAGATTTTCTTTTGGCAAGCCTCCTTGTTTCTACAGAATTCTCCATTTACCTTTCAGTCTTGTTAAGATGTCGTGCGTCTCATCCTGATGTCTATTATAGTATTTAAAGGATTCATACACAATAGTGTTTCGAGGAGTCTTTTCCATTTACATTGTTTATGTTTAAGACTTGTGTTGCCTTCTTTGGCTAGTTGAATGTTTCTAGACACTTCTGAGTTTATTTATTTTTAAGAGGAATGAGTAAACCTTTACTATTGAATTCATATATTATTGAGTAGGTCTTCCATTGAGTATTGAGTCAGGCCAAGGGTTTGCATGGGGACCATCAATGGTTCTCGAGTGCGAGCCACATCCAAGTTGTAGGCTTAGGGCGTGACAAACTTGGTATCAGAACAGAGAGTTCAAGAGTCCTAGGGTTTATATGAGGTTGTGTCTATAGATTCCTAGTTATCATTGTGAAGTGCACCACATCTATAATTAGGAGGCTACAATATTTAGGAAATATTTTCCCTCCTTCTTACACTTTTCATCCGATATAGTTTAACTCTATTAAAAATTCTTTCTATTTTTTGCTTGTGCATATATTTTAAGATCATGCCTCTATGAAGAGCTATTTGAGGTCTTCCTGCTAGGAGAAATGTTGATTCCCATGATCAAGGGGTTCGCAATGCACCATAAGTGCAACCCCCTCAAGGAGAGGTCACAAATGCTGAGTTTCGGGATGCATTCTGGATGTTGAGTCAAGTTGTGTCAACTCAAGATGACAAAAATCAGTGGTTCGACAGGATGTGGGTGATACATCTTGGATCTACGAGTTCTTGAGAATGAATCCTCCAGAATTCACATGGTCGAAGGTCACTGAGGATTCTAATAACTTTGTGCATGAGCTGCAGAAGGTGTTTGAGGTTATGCATGTTATTGATGTTGAGTGAGTGGAGTTAGCTACATACCAACTCAAGGGTATTTCTAGGATCTGGTACAACAAACAGAAAAAGAGCAGGACTGATAGACCACCAATTCTTAGTTGGGTTGTGTTTAAAAGTGCCTTTATGAGGTGTTTCATTCCCCGTGAGCTGATAGAGACAAAGGTAAGAGAATTTCTCACTCTTAAGTAGGAGTCCATGAGTATGCATGAGTATAGCCTCAAGCTCACTCAAGTATCCCTTTATGCTTCGGAGATGGTTGCTCATATAAAGAGCAGGATGAGTCTATTTGTGTCTGGATTGTCTCGCTTGTAAAGCAAATAGGGTAAGGCTACTATGTTGATAGGGACATGGACATAGTAAGGCTTATGATCCATGTGCAGCGGGTTAAGGAAGACATGTTGAGAGATAGGGAATAGTTCCGCAGCAAAAAGGCTAAGTTAAGAGATAATGAGTCTGGACAGCACAAGGCCGGTAATACGAACCGATCATCTTTTCATCAAAGACAACCGGATCCATCATCTGCTAGTGCACCTGCACCAAAGAATAGAGGCGGGTTCAAGAATCATAATTCGCAGAACTTCAGAGCTCGACCTGCCCAATCTCAGGGTAATGTGTCTCAAGGGGAGAATTTGACTCCTACATATGCTAATTGTGGTAGAAACCACCTAGTAGCATGTCATGATGGCTCCATTGGTTTCTTCAAGTGTTGTTAGCACAGTCACTTCATAAGAGAGTGCCCTAAGAACAGGCAAGGTAGTGGTACTAAGGGAAATAAAGCTTAATCTTCTTCAGCGGCTTCGGTAGATAGAGCTACACCTAGAGGAGCCACTTTAGGGACATGTGGAGGAGAAAACCATTTGTATGATATCACCAGTAACCAAGAGCATGAGAATTCACTGTATGTTGTCACTGGTATGATCAATGTCTTTACTTTTGATGTATATGCATTACTTGATCCAAATATGAGTCTTTTGTGACTCTGTAGATTGCTATGATATTTTATATCCTTCCTTAGTGACTTCTTGAGCCCTTCAGTATCATCACACCTATTGGTGAGTGTATTCCAGCTGAGAGAGTTTATCGGGATTGTACCATCTTTGTCAATTAGAAGGACGCTAGGGTTGACTTAGTCAAGTTAGACATTGTGGACTTTGAGGTTATTCTGGGTATGGACTGGCTTCATGTTTGTTATGCCTTACATAATTGTAGCACTCGAGTAGATAAGTTCCAGTTTCCAAAATATTCAATTTTAGAGTGGGGATCATTTCATTTCATACTTTAACGCCAGAAAGTTAGTTTCCAAGGGGTGCATCTATCAATTAGTCCAACTTATTGACTCTAGTGTTGAGACACCACCTATTTCGTCATTTCCAGTTTGAGTGAGTTTCCAGAGGTCTTTCCATATGATCTTCCCAGAGTCCCTTCTTAGAGAGAAATGGACTTCGGCATAGATATTCTTCATGATACTCAACATATTAATACTCCTCCATATATAATGGCTCCAGCTAAGTTGAAAGAGTTGAAAGAGCAATTGAGAGATCTTTTTGAGAAGGGTTTTATTCGACAGCGTCTCTCATCTTAGGGCTCTCCGATCTTGTTTGTGAGGAAGAAAAATGGTTCCCTTAAGATATGTATGGACTATCTTCAGTTGACAATGGTTACTATAAAGAATAAGTATCCTATTCCAAGAATAGATGATCTATTTGTTCAACTTCAGGATGCCACTTGCTTCTCTAAGATAAACCTTATATATGGCTATCATTAGTTGAGAGTAAGAGAAAGTGACATCCCAAAGACATCATTCAAGACTCGTTATGGTCACTTTGAGTTTCTTGTTATGTTTTTTGGCTTGACTAATGCTCCTACAACATTTATGGATCAGATGAACAGAGTGTCAAAACCATATCTTGACATGTTTGTTATTGTATTTATTGATGACTTTTAGATTCATTCGAGAAATGAGGAGGATCATGCTAGTCATCTCAAAATAGTTCTCCAAACTCTCAAAGAGAGAGAATTATATGCCAAAATTTTTAAATGTGTGTTTTGACTTGAGTCCATGGTGTTCTTAGGCTACATTGTATTTGGAGAAGGGATACGAGTTGACACTTATAAGATTTAAGCAATGGATGAAAATCGTTCCACAAACCATCTGTAATAGCCTGCTAGACCCAAGAAACTTCTAATATCTGTAGTAGAGGTAGGTTTGGGCCATTGTTTCACTGCTTCTATCTTCTGGAAATCTACTCGAATTCCTTCACTAGACACAATATGCCCAAGGAAGGCAACTGATTGTAACCAAAACTCGCACTTGTTAAATTTCGCAAATAACTGGCAATCTTTGAGAGTTTGTAGAACAACTCTAAAATGACTTGCATGTTCTTCCTCATTCCAAGAGTAAATGAGGATATCATCAATAAAGATGATAACGAACAAGTCCAAGTACTGCTTCAACACTCTGTTCATCAAATCCATGAAAGCTGCAAGAGCATTGGTTAGTCTAAATGACATAACTACAAATTCATAATGACCATACCAAGTTCTGAAGGTTGTCTTCGGAATGTCACTATCTCTGACTCTAAGCAAATGATAACCTGATTTGAGGTCTATTTTTGAGAAATGACTAGCACCCCGAAGTTGGTCAAACAAGTAATCAATCCTGGGGATGGAATACTTATTCATGATTGTAACTTTGTTCAACTGCCTATAGTCAATACACATTCTGAGAGAACCATCTTTCTTCTTCACGAACAACACTGGTGCACCCCATGGCGAAATATTGGGTCTGATGAAGCCCTTATCTAGAAGGTCTTTCAACTGCTCTTTCAATTCCTTAAGCTCAGCTGGAGCCATTCTGTAAGGAGGGATAGAGATAGGCTGGGTGTTTGGAAGGAGATCTATTCCAAAGTCGATTTCCCTTTTGGGAGGAACTCCAGGAATATCATCTGGGAACACTTCTGGAAACTCACTGACTATAGGAACTGACTCAAGAGTTGGGGATTCAGAACTAGAATCCTTAACCTGAACTAGATGATAGAGATAACACGTAGAGATCATCTTTCTAGCCTTAAGGTAGTAAATGAATCGACCCATAGGCGCAAGCTATTACCCTTCCATTCTAGGATTGGTTCGTCTGGAAACTGAAAACGAACAATCCTAGTTCTACAATAGACTGAGGCATAACAAGAATGAAATCAATCCAAGCCTAGAATGATATCGAAGTCTACCATTTCTAACTCTACAAGATCTGCTGAGGTGACTTTCTGGGAGACTGTGACAGGGAAATTTTTGTATACCCGTCTAGCTATAACAGGGTCACCGACTAGAGTAGAGACTGAGAAGGGTTCTGAAAGAGTTTTTGGGCTAACAATGAATTGGACTGCTATGTAAGGAGTTACAAAAGACAAAGTAGCCCCTGCATCTAAATATGCATAAACATTAAGATCAAAGACTCGTAACGTACCAGTGACCACATCAGGAGAATCTTCCTGATCTTGACGAGCTTGAAGAGCATAGAGCCTGTTTTGGCACTGTTCGCCACCAGTACCAGAAGAGTTGCCCTGCTGAGTCGGGCGACCTGTTGGTGCTGCAGAAGTTGTAGACTGAGCTCTACCATTATTTCCTCCTTGACTCTGTCTAGAAGGACAATCCTTCATTCTATGACCAGACTGACCATACCCAAAACATCCTTCCTTATCTGAAATGTACTTGCCGGATGGTTCTTACTACATTTCAGGCAAGTTGGGTAGGATTTGGTGCCTGAAACACTACCTTGAGACTTAGAGCCTGATGCCCTACCGTTCTGATCGTTACGGAACCTGGGGATGGAACACTAGTTGATGAAGGGTTTGGAGTAGAAGACTCCTGCTGAAACTGTGAGCGATTTCCACCACCCGATTTCTGTTGGGAATACTTATAGTTACCTGTTCTTGCTTTCTTAGTCTCCTTAGCCTGTTCCCTAAGCTTATCACCCACAACCTACTGAGCATGAGTCATGAACCTAGAGATGTTCATGTCTCCCAACAATATAGCATTCCTACACTCTATTTTCACTAAGTCTGACACTCCATACATAAACTTATTCATCTGAGCCTGGAATCATCAACCATGTGAGGAGCATACCTGGAGAGTTGGTTAAACTTGAGCCCATACTCTTGGACGGTTATGTTACCCTGCCTTAAGTTCATAAATTCCTGGGCCCGTGCTTCTCTCAACTCTATGGGGAAAAACCTGTCCATAAAGGTTTCCCTGAAACAATCCCAAGTAATTGGAACATCATCTGTACCCCTGTTCTCCTTCCACTGAGTATACCAGATATGAGCCACATCCTTAAATTGGTAAGATGCTAACTCAACCCGATCATTCCCAGTGACCTGCATCACCTCAAAGATCTTCTTGATCTCATCTAAGAAATTCTTGGGATCTTCACCAGTCTGTGATCCTAAGAACTCAGGCGGATTCATCCTAACAAAGTCACGGACCCTTGATGCTGCTGATCTACCATTTGCATTCATAGAAGCTGGAACCCGCTAATTGTTCTGGTTAGCGACAGTCTGAGCCAACATCTGAATGGCATTCCTGAATTCAGCATTTGTGACTTCCTGATCCGGACCTGGAGGGGCTGTGTTTGTGTTCCTGGCATTCGTAATCCTGGCATAAGCTCTACGAGGAGGCATAATCACTGAAACGTAGAACGTCGAGTTAGAATGGAATTAGATCATACCTTACGCACGATAAAAGTAACAAGAAAATGAAGATTTTTCCTAAGACACTTTGTAGCCTCCCTCTCATTAGATGTGGTGCGCACTACACACCCATGAAAAGGACTCTACCAAGTGCGGCTTTTCAAACATCCTAGGACACTTAAACCTAATGCTCTGATACCAAGTTTGTCACGCCCCGAGCTAACCGCGAGACGCGGACGTGGGACCTAGGACCACAAGTGATCCCAAGCTAACCCTGCTGGCATGATCATGAGCATACTAAAGATAATAAACTGATACGGAAGATAAATCATAAATAAATCTGAAAAGATGGGGAATAACCATTTACTATAACTGAATATATCAAATGTGAGAGTTTAATACAAAAGAAATATGAAACTCAAAATACTAGGTTGAATCTAACTATGTCTGAAATAAGCCTCTAAACTGACTAGAAATGTTGGGACATGCCCCAACTAGGTCTAGCAAAATAGAAACTAAAGACTAAAAGCGATAAAGATTAACATGTCACTAGTCCTCGAAGAATGAGGCCTCGCCACTGATGCTACTGAACTGAAGATCGGGAATTGATCTAAGCGTGATATGGATGCTGAGAACCTGAACCTACATCACGAGAAGATGTAGCACATGTATGCGTCAGTATTTGAGAGGTACTGAGCATGCAAGATAGAGTAAAGCTGAAATAACATATAACTGAACAAAGCAATAAAGCAATGAAATTATCTGAACATGATATAGATACTAAATATACTGAATACTGAGCTAACTGATGCAATGACCAAATTTATAACATGCTGAGACTAAATACTGACTGTTCTGAAATCTGGTCAATGCAATAGAGTCTGACTGAACTGTGGGAGCTACTAATAACCGACATAAAACAACATGAGCTAAATGTGGAGTCCGATGTATACGCCCCATCGAGAGGACCCAATATACCCTGCCAGAGGTATAGAGGCATGCTGGCGTGA